>RJWM01013640.1:0-52908 GCA_004363535.1 Dasyprocta punctata
CTCCCAAAAGACTTTACCTTTCCATACTTCTCTTCACGCCCAAGTGGCACTCCAGCAAGCACACAGGCACATGCATATCACCAAGTTTTTCCTCTTCTGGGTATATTTGCAAGAGTTAAAAGTCTTCATACTTTAGTGACACATTCATCCCCATGTTTATAGCAGCACAATTCACAATAGCTGAGCTTATGAAACAGCCTAGATCCAATCAATTCATCAATAAATCTATATAAATGGTATTTATATAAATGGAATTTTACTCAGCCATAAGAATGAGTTCATTAAAAAAAAAAGTGTTCATGTCATTCATAAGAAAATGGGTGGATATTGAACCCATAATGTTAAATGAAATAAGTAAGTCAGCACAAAATGTCAAACATCATATGGTTTCTCTTGTATGAGAAACACAAAATATAAATGAAGAATAAAGAAAAAATGGTAGGAAACAGGGAGGTAGACTCTTTTGTAATTGAGGGTTGGGATCAAATGGCAAGGGAAGGATAAAGGAGGAAAGGAATCAAAAATGATCAAGATATGATCTACATATGTACCAATTCCCAAAAACAAATGTAAATACTATGTATCACAAACATATATCAGTAAAAAAGGGGAAAAAAGAAAAAGTCTTTCCTTCTCAAATGCCAGGAGTACAGATTTGAATTCTTAGTGGCAAGGATCAGAAGCTTTCTTTCCCTCATTGTCTCCTCAATTTGGCTAAACTAAGGGGGTGGGCTAATCAAACCAACTCTGAGATCCCAGAAGCAGTAAAGTGTTTTTACTAATTCAGTGTATTTCCTTTGTACATGGTAGTAGCTATTTTAATAGACCATCCCTTTCAAGACATGCTGAAATGCTCTATAGAATGACTACTTCAAACAAGTAGTATACCTTTGTACTGTGTCTTTTTTAAACCTTTAACAAATTTTGTTTATTGGTAGAATTTAGATATGCATAATGATCACATTCATCATAGGGAATTTGTACCTGTGTGTGATATATCTTAGTTCCTCTTCTTTTTCTCCATTCCCATCCCATCTCTTCAACCTCTCTCCCTTCCTTATTTACAAAGTTTTATTTCCATTTTATCCTTTTTTTCTCCTTCATATTGTTTCCTCTTCATTTTTACTTTCAGATTTAAAGCCACAAATGGGTTTGTAATATGAATTTTGTTACTTTTAGATCGAACATATGTGGAACTGTATTGCGAGTTTACAGGCAGACATAATGCATTATGTTCAAATAAAAAAGAAAAGGCACAATCGAATGCTTTCCTGACTGCGTTTGTGACGTATATAATTAGGACCATAAATCTGAGCTCATATTCTTGTTTTTTTTTTTCCTTCTTTTTTTTGGGGGGAAGGTGGGGGAGTGCTGGGAATCAAACTGCGGGCCTTGTGCACGCTAAGCACACTTTCTGCTGCTGAGCCACACCCCCAGCTCCTGAGGTCGCATTCCTAAAAGTGTTTGCATTTGTTCCCAAGGAGCCTGGATTCCTTGGCCACATCTCATGTATGGATCGAATGTTCTATGAGGAGGCAGAGCAAAGTGTCATACTGGTTGCTTTTCTGTTAGCAGTACTTCCTGAAGGAGGTCTGTTTGTTCAGTCTTTCAGGCACAAGAATTTATTGAGTCAGTGCTGTGTGCCAGACACTGTGTTTGATGCAGGTGATACAAGGTGATGTCATGCAGTCCTCTCCCCGAAGTATAAATAATTTTAAAAACAAAATAAAAGACAATAGGAAACAGGGAGATTAATGTTTTGCAAATGGGAAGGGAAACTAGAAATGGAGGGAGTAGGGAGGACAAAGGAAGGGGAACAAAGAGAATGAAAATCTGTTAAGTACATGTACCTGCTCCCTAAGCTGAATGCAAACATTATGTTCTGCAAACATCTTCTATAAATAGATAGATTAAAAATGAACCCACACAGGAGCCTTAGTAGGGACATCCAGAGAGGTAGAGGTAGTCAGTGTGCAGTTCTAGCAGTTCTAGAGAATCGTTCAGGATGGCTTGACTTATTTTGTTTGTTGTCTAGGATTTTTTTTCCTCTCCCCACTGCCCCACCCATAGTAGGGATTGAACTCAGGGCCTTCACACTTAGCTGCAGCTTCAGCCTTTTTAAATTTTTTTAAATTTTAGATAGGGTCTTGCTAAGTCACTAAGTTGCCCAGAATAGGCTCAAACTTGCAGCTGTCCTCCCTCAGCATCCTAGAGTGCTGGGTATGTACCATCAAGCCAAACCTAGGATTCTGCGTTTCTGAGAAGCTTCTAGGCAGTACCTTTGCTGGGGATTCACAGGTATCTCTTCGTTTTTTGTTACTATTTGGTGGTTACTAACTCATCCATTTCTTCTGTTTTTATTATTTTTATTAAGGTCCTCAAAATTCTGGTCAGGGCAGTGACTGATGGAATGACTGATCGAAGTGGAGGTGTTGCCACTGGCCTCAAAGGAAAACTACAGGAATTATTTGGCAGGGTAACTTCAAGAGTGACCAATGATGGTGAAATCTGGAGGCTGTACGCCCAAGTGTGCGGGAATGGGCAGAGTGCAAAGCCCGATGAGAACGAGAAGGTAGGTCCTTCAAGCTGCCTAGGCTCGAACCTTTTGCTCAAAACATGCACAGTATTTCTGTTTATTTTGATGGATGGAGGAAGAGTTCAGTAATCTGAAAGACAGAATTAATATGGTCAAATTCAGTTTTTTTATTCTGTCCTTAACACTGTGCTCGCTTCAGCAGCACGTATATTCTGTTGTTAACATAAGCACTTTAAATTATAGGCAGGTTACGACTTAGAACTTCCTGTTTTGAATTTTTATGAATTTTTCTGATATAGTTGCTTTCTGTTTCCTGCAAAAGGGTCTCCAACCTCCTACCCCTACTGGCTCTGCAGCAAGCAGCTGGCTCCTGTTCTTTACACCCTCTTCTGTAGCTCATTGCTAGCAGCTGAGGTAGACTGGGTACAAATACAGGATGAGTGTTTAGGTTTGAAATAGGGGCTATGAATGAGAGAAAGGAAAAGGAAGTAGAGAAGACAGTTGAAGGACTTTGAAAGCCTGAACACATAATGCCTTACAAAGGTCGTCCTGCCCTTTGAAATCACAAAGGCATCAGAACACCTGTTACGTTCTAGTTGTGTCTCAGCTTCTATCTCCCAGCCTAAAGAAGTCCCCAGAATTTCCAAGGTTGGAATAATTGTTCTGTATTTCTTTTCAAAACACCCGCAACAAATCAAGTGTATTCCTTTGCATGAATTTGGAATTAGCCATGGTACAGCTAATCTGTGTAATTCTTAGCAGTTTTCTCCACCCCTAGTCCACACAACTGAGTTCTACCATTGTCAGCTCAAGAACGTGTTTCATGTGCACACGTGCATGCACACTTTCCTATGTCCTGCCTCCCATTCCTTCTTGAATTATGTACTATCTTTCAAATACTCTGAATTCTCTGATCTATGTCTTCTCCCTTAAGAATTTGTAAGGATATGAAAGAGTGTTTCCAACTTCTGTGCAGTTACACTTCTACCAGCAGTTCCTTAGTTTTCATCAAATTCATAGTTTTCACCAAATTCATGCCTCATTCTTTTGGCTATAAATGCCAAAAGAAATCTGTAGCCTTCGAATAGATGTCAAAGCTTCGCCTTATGTTTTTTGGTTATAAAGAGATGTCTGTCCAGATATATCCTTCGATTGCTTGTAATTGCTTATTGCTACTGTTCGCCCCTACCCCTCCTTTTATGAGAGTAATGGAGACTGTTGTACAGCACAGATGCTGGTCTTTCAAGTTGGAATTGGTCCCATATGACTTCCAGAAAAAAATTTGAAATATGAATTCTACTTGTTATTCTGAATGTTGCTCTTTCTCTTTCCTCAGGCATTCCAGTATCTCTCGAAGGCATACAAATGTGACACACAGACCAGTAGTTGGGAGAAAGATATTACATCATTTAAGGAAGTCGTTCAAAGAGCATTAGGGCTTGCACATGGTATTTGATATACATGTATTTTATGGTATTTTTTATTTATTAAAAAAAGTAGTAAAAAGTCATGTTCCATTACAAATAATTTTAATTACTTTGTTATAATGAAACTGTTATTTTTAGTTCAGAAGACATGCACAATTACTATGAAGCAGGTACTTTGGAGCAATAAGAAGAAATGGGACAAAGTCTTCAGTACTGTTTGAGTCAACAACAGGAATTAGAAACTTTTAGAGAGAAAAAACACCTTTAGAACTGTGAATAACCTTCATATCACATAGTCTGTGTTGATTATGTAGTATTAAGGAATTCTATTAACTTTTTCTTGACTCCCATTATTCCTTTGTTAATAAAAATGTTTATTCATAAAAGTATGTAGGTCTCTGAAGGATATAGCTATATAAAAGAGCTATGCCATATACCAAAAAAATACAAAATACAATGTAGTCACTATCTTTGGGAAATTTAGAGAATATAATTTGAAGGGGGATCAATTTACGTATGAAATTGTTTGCCTTTTGGGTAAATACAGTCCAAATAAAGATAACTTTTAATTATTTACCTTGGTGAAAAAATACCAGTTAAATATAGTAATGTATTTTTATATTTATATTTGAATATGTATGTTGTCCTAGGAGTACAGTTCTCATGAAATAAGCAAGTCCCAGTGATAAAAACCAGGTCACAAGGACTATAAACCTCTTGTAAAGTTCGTCCTCTTACTTCTTCTTGCCGCTAGTAGTGATAGCAAACAGGGAACCACCAAGGAGCACAGAGTCAGGGACACCAAAACTCTAGGATCAGCTTCAGTCTGTGCTTCCTGTATGACTGAGTCAATTATTTAACTTCTTTAAGCCTTAATATAGTTTAGGTAAAATGAGGCTAATACCTACCCATGATTATTAGGAAGAATGAATGAACTTACTTAAATACTTAATATTTTTCACATGGTTTAAATGTTAACTCCTCACCCTCCCGACCCCATGCTCTGTCTTCTGAAGTCGAAGATTTGGAATATATGATAAGGGACTCAAAATTAAAAAGAGAAAAGTGAAGAACAAGGATGAAGTTCAAGTTGTGCATTATGAAGGCACAGAACATTCCAATAATTTAGAAATGGGCTTGGCAGTTAATGATCCTACTTACGGCCTTAGATATCTTTGACCACAACGAATATACATATCCAATTTCCTGGACCACCTAGCCACTGGCAGGTGGCAGTGAAAAAAGTGCTGAACTCTTATCCAGCTGAAATTCCATGTAGAAAAATTTGAGGTAATTGCTGATTAGTGGAAGGATGTTTTAGGAGTGGCTGGAATTTGTGTGACTTGTACCAGCTTTATGGAGGGTGGGATCAGAGGGGGTTCAGGCCTCTTGGCTTTGGCCTTTGTGTATATAGTGTTATGTTTGGGGAAACCCACACTAAGGTGCATAATGTACACAGTCAGCAGGGTGGGATTTACTTTGAAGGATGTATCTTATCTACTTAAATTTGTGGACTCTGAACTTTTCTGTTAACTAGGTCTGTAACTTTCAAAGCCAGGATATTTTCTGCAATCACCAAGTGCTGAAATTAAACCTGTCAACTATAAGTATGCAGGTTAAAGAAATACTTCAGGAAGAATCTTTATTTTGCAGCCTAAAATTAGGTTTAAACTGTTATTGGCATCAGTTTTCCGTCAGGGCAACACTTAGAGAAAAACAAGCGTCTGTTTTTTAAAGTTCTCCTTAGATTTTAATGAGCATGTTGGTGTTCCTACATTTGAAGCATATTTGGTTTGATTCAATGTTCAGTATTGGTTTCTAGTGATACTTTTGATTGATTGATTGATTATAGTGCTGGGGATTGAACCCAAGACTTTGCACGTGGTAAGCAAGTGCTTTACCCCTAAGCTACGCCCCCAGTTCCTTTTAAAATTTTGAGACAGTCTCTCACTAAGTTGCCCAGGCTCAAACTTAGAATCTTCCTATGTCAGTCTCCTGAGTAGCTAGAATTGGAGATATGTTCCACCTGATGTTTCAGATTTATAAAGATACATAAATGTTAACCTTGTCTTTGTTGTATTTGCACAGCAACATTCAGTCAAACAGTCAGCTGGGTTTTCTCTTTTTGTATTCTTTCTTTCTGTTTGTTTGTTTGTTTGTTTCTCTCCCTAATACTGTGCCTTTGCCCCACCCAATTCTGAAAAGCAAATGTAAATGCTTTTAACATTTCCCTGTTGAATTGCTAGTGGTAAGAGTAACCATGCCCTTCAGCAAGCTTGAGAATATATTGCAGTCTCAGCATAGTATATGAGACCCCTCTTTAATAGTACTATCATTGTATGCCCATCTGCATTGTCTGGAGTATATTTATTTACAGTTTCTGTGATGCTATTTTCTGGGAAAGTTTGGGCATAAGCTCTTGTTCCTTGCCATCTTAGCACTTTTGAAATAATAGTGATGGTATTTAGTTGCAATCTGTAGGGAGGAGGTACTGTCTCTAGGATTTTCTGATGATTTGGAGCAATTTATTTCTTTTTCCCTCTCCCTCTCTTTTTCCATTTTCCTCTATTTTTAATGCCTTTTGGAAATGTAATCAAGGGGAGAACTACTAGAGCATGTGTCTTTTTGTTGTATTTTCTCAATGAAAACAAAATATTAAGAATCCAGCTGTTTCTAATATAAGAAGCTACTAGGTATCAAACACCCCAAATACTTCTATCCGTGCTTCCAACTTGCAGAGAAACAGATTTCAAAATCCTCACTATCTCTGGGTCACCTGAGCCCTCTGAAGTTGGGATTCATATTGCTAGTTACCACACACCCTTTCAACCATTTTGCTACAAAATTTCAAAGTCTAGTCGTTATTCTGAAATAGAAATGTCAAATCTAATTCTGGCCAGGGAAGATACTAATTAATTTAAAAAAAAATTTTTTTTAATTTTAAAGATAGTAAAATCCAACAAAACACAACAGAACGAAGTCAATCGAAACAAGGCAGTAGAACTGGTCCAGAACTTCTAAGAAAGATACTATGAAAACAATAGCTACTATAATGTATCTTGTTATTTTCAGAATAATTGACCTTTCCAACAGGTATAGTAAAATCAAACCAAAATAAAACAAAACAAAAAAACACAATAAAACCAATAAAAACAGAGTATAAAATAAGGCCCTCCCAAAAATTAATCAGAATAAAGCGAAACAACGAGAACAATATTGGGCCTTGAAGACAAGACAGAAGAGAGTCCACCATTTTTGCTACATTGCGTACTGTCATCTTCCCAAGAGATGCTCAGGCTGCCAGCCCCAGGCCTACAAAATCAACAAAACAATACTAGCATTTGGTTGTTTTATGTACCTTAGTTGCTATCAATGTAGCCAGACCTCCGAAGGAGCAGGTTGCTTTCCGGTGAGGGCGTGGCAGGGAGCTTTGTCCTTGATTTTTAGCCCATGTGCTGGTAGGCTACAGGGAGGGGTGGCGTGCATGTTTCTCTTCCTGGGGTCCATGCCGGTCGCGCAGGCCCCTGGAAGGCAGTCTTACTTGTGTCCTGGTTGGAAGTGCTCAGGCATGGCTGGGCAGGCTCCCAAGAAGCCCATTTCTTTCTCTGGAAGATATTAATTAATAATAAAACTATTTGCCAGGCACAGGCAGCCTCTAGCAATTGATTAGATGTTTTCCATCTATGATCTAGGGCAGTGAGCCATTTGTTATCATCGAAAGTTCTAAAAGGTTCACCATCACTGATCTAGGGAATGAAGAGACTTTAATCACTGCTTTGTTTAGTATACTTTTGGTGATGGGGGTATTGGTTGAGGGTATTGAACCCTAAGCTACATCTCCTTGGGGACTTCACACTAAACTACATCTTCAACCCTTTTTTATTTTGAGGTCTCCCTGAGTCGCTAAATTTCCCAGGCAGGGCTTGAAGTTGCAGTTCTCCTGCCTCAGCCTCCCAGCATGCTGGGATTACAGGTGTGCCACCATGCCTCACTCTTTAGTGTGCTTTAAAAATAGGATCTGGTTATAGATCTGCTTGAATTTAGTGCACATAACTTTAGGGAACAAAAACACAGATCAGTGGTTTTTATTTGTACAGAACTTTTTGCTTGTTCTCATAAAGTATTAATAGTTAGACCTTCTACTAGTATAACAACTGTGGAAATCAGTATGGAGATTCCTCAAAAAACTAAAACTAGAAATTCCATTCTACGCAGCTATTCCCTTTTTAGGTATTTTCCCAAAACAGTTAAAGACATCATAGTACAGTGATCCATGCATACTCATGTTTATAGCAGCACAGTTCACAGTAGCTAAATCTTGGAAGCAACCTGTATGTCCATCAATAGATAAATGGATAAAGAAAATGCAGTACTGATACACAAATGGAGTACTACTCTGCCATAAAGAAAACTAAATGAGTCATTAGTTGGAAAATGTGTACACCTTGGGACCATAATAGCAAATGAAATGAGATACACAAGTTTAAATATTATCTGGTTTCTCTTATATAATAAACCCAAAGTATAAATTAAAGAGCACAATGAAAGCCAGATAATAAGAAAGAGGAAGACAGAGCTTTTTCAAATGGGAAGGGGACCAAGAAATGGAGGAAGGGGGAAGAAAGAGGAGGGGAAATGGATGAAAAAAAAGAATTAAAATGTGTTATGTCCATGGACCAACTCTCCATGAGGAAGTAATGATTATATACTGCACACATGTACTAATGAAAAAATAAAAATTGGAGAAAAAATGAAAAAAACAAGTTGAGCTTTCGACTAGGGAGAAGTAAGCCTTCTCGCAATTTCAGCTTTTAGGAAAATGCATTCCTTAGGGTGCTAGAGGCACAGTTACCTGGGATGAGTGGTGTCATTATCATACCCAGCCTGCTGATGCCAGGTGTGGCTCAGGAACCCTAATGCCTGGTTGTGGTCACATTCCTTGCATGAAGGCACATAGCTTGTGGGTACCAAGTCTTCTGGAATGGTGCCGTAAGCATTGAGTATGCCAGTGCATTCAGCCCTGCACATCTGGCATGTCAGTTTCTTGGGCTAGTGTCATCAGCAACTGTGAGTCTCTGTTAGGGACTTGATACCATGAAAAGCCACACGAAGATGAGCAGCATTTGGTTTTGTTCTCTGTGGGAACCTTCTTTTCAATAAGATTTTTGTCTCTTTGCCTAACTTCATTAGTGTCTGCACACACACACACACACACACGTGTGTGTGTGTGTGCATATGTGTGTGTGTGAGAGAGAGAGTTTAGGGTCACTTCCTGATGATCTTCAACTCACCAAAGACATCTATTTTCCTCCAGATTCTCCATAGCAATAACCTTCCCTAAGGATAAAGTGAGGCTGGGGTGCATGTAGCTCAGTGGTAGAGCCCTTACCTAGTATGTGTAAGGTCCTGGGTCTCATCCCCAGCACTGGACATGGGGAGGAAGATAAAGGAGGAATTTAGGAAATAATAAAAACTTTCTAGGCAGAAATGTTTCTAACATCAGTTACTATAAAATTATAATTAAATAGTTGGCTTTTGTAGCTATAAATTATTACTAATTCTTAATGGATGTTTTCCTCATATTTATCTTGCAGTGGCTATAAAATGCAGTGAAAACAAACCTAATCCTCAGGAAGCTGTGCAGGTGCTTTCTTCAGTTCGACTCAATTTACGGGGTTTATTATCTAAGGCAAAGGTGAGAGTGATGTGAATTAAATAAAATTATCATACAATAACAGGTTGCTAGTGCCCACTTACTGCTCTTGAATCTTCTTTTTTCATCAGGGATAATTTTAGGCCCACATTATGTTTTATGTAACAGCCTTCATTTGGTTGGTTGTGCTGATAAGGGTGCTATTGACCCTATGGTTAAATTATCCTAAACATGAGTAATTTAGGAGCCTTGGAACTTACTGTTTTAAACAGTGCTCTTCTGTTTATTACCATTTTTCCCAATGTATGACATATATGCTACCATTGGTACTTTAGAAAACTTTTGATTTTAAGACATATTTCAGTGCATATTAGAAAAAGTATAACCAACCTGTCAAACTTACAATTTCATGAATACTGTTGCTTGTTGCTCATCAACAATAGTACATAGTGTTTTCTTTTATGTAAGTAAACAATGATTAAGATAAGAATATTAAGTAGGTGACATATGAATTTGGCAAAAATGCTCAGGTTGACTCAGGTTTGACAACTGAAATCTACCAGGTGCTCACAGTAACATCCTGAGTGGAGGCATCACAAATCACCCTGGGAGCATCTCCGAAGACTGGATTCTTGGCCTTTGTTGTGATGAATGTAGCTTCAGATCTTGAGTGGAACTTGGGAAATCTATTAAATTCATGCAGTTGGGTTTGGATTACACTTCTGGAAGAAAAATTTGAAGACTATAATTTATAGCACAATTTAATACTTCCTTTTACTTTCACCATTTAGTCTTGGGTTGCAAATTAATTTTGATTCACTTTTGAGAAAAAGTCTATGACACATAGAAGCCACTTCTGGACACTTTTTTACTCTATAAAAAGTTTCCAGGGTGTGTCTTTTTTGTTGTTTGATCTTTACATATTAAAGCATCGTTTTTCCTCTGTAGGTAATTAACTTTCCTTTCCATTCCTATTTACGTGGACTATATTTCCCTTCAGCTTGATAGCTTAACTTCAGAATTATGTGTATCAGAAGTCCTCAAGAACTTTTGTTTTGTTTTGTTTTGTTTTGTTTTGTGTGAGACAGGGTCTCACTGTGTAGTTCAAGCTGGCCTTGAACTCACTTTGTAGCCCAGATTGGCCTTGACCTCTCAGCAGTTCTCCTGCTTCAGCCTCCTGAGTGCTGGGATGACAGGCATGCACCACCATGCCCGGTGAGAACTTTTTTGTAGAAAGTGAGATCAGGAAGCCTTTTCTGTGTCTTTTCTTTCCAAATTGGGAGCTACATTTCCTACTTTTGATTAAATCTCAAAGCTACCGACAGTTGTTTATCTCTGCAGATATAATCCTCCAATTTCCTTAAATGTCTGCAAAGATCTTCCTTTAGTAGATTCTGAAATATTAAAAATGATGGACATCATCAGAATATCACATATTTAGATTTTGTTCTCATTAGATCCTAACTGGATCATCCAAAAATAAAAAATGGTGGTGGGGAATTTGCCTCCTAATGCAAAGCACCTGTTTTGCAAATAATATTTTGGAGACTCTGGTTTTGTAGTAGATCATATACCTTGTATATTTTTTCAGTTAGATTTGCTAAACTGAATTACATTTCAAAAGCCCACTTTTAAAGAATACTTTTAAAAAAGAAAGTGAATAGAAATAACTGTGTTAAATAGGTTGCAGTAGGCTTGGTTTGCATGAATCTCTGGTGTTTTCTTGCTGGGCCAGGAACTTCATGGAAATAAACTCCTAGAACTAGTTTTTCCTGTTAAACAAAGAAATGCTTTATTAACAAGCACACATAAACCTTAAACCTCTAAGAAATTTAAATAGACAACCCATCCAGTCTGTTTTGTCCCAGGGCAGAGAGACTCCTCTGCCCTTAGTTAGCACCCTGTCATTACACGGGTTTGGTGCCAAGAGTGGCAATGAGGGCTGTTGGGTGGAGGCCAGGGAACCTGGAAACACAAACCTTGGAGAGAGAGAGAGAGTGAAAGCTAGAGAGCAGATTTTACTTCTTACACTCAGTGAATTATTTATTCTTTCTAAGCCTCAGTTTCTTTCTGCTTCCTTTTTACTTCACAGGGAAGTGATACAGATTCACTAGAATTTGTAAGCACTGTCCATATTAGTTTAAAAATATGCTATACAAGTCCATGGTATTTTCCTAAAAGGTGTTTTCTCTACTGATCAGATTGCAATGGGTTTTATGTCATTCTGTTATGAGATGTTATACCAATCATTTAGTGAAGTCTGAGGCAGAAGACATTTGGAAAGCTAAATAAATTATGTTTCTGACTAAAACACACAAAATATGGTCATAAAATCTTAAAGCTGATTTTCTTGGGTACATATATTGGCTCAGAAAGCAGTTCCTAGAAAGGTATTCCAAAATGGTTTCAGATATGGTTAGTATTATTGAAGTATAATAATACATTTATTTTTATTTTATTTTGTTTTTTCACCTTTCCCAAATTTTGATAATCTTCGTAGTCCCTGAAGCTTATATGAAAATTAATTTTCAAATAAGGAAGAAAAGGTATGATTTGTATGAATTAAAATATAAAAGTATTTGTTTTGTTTATATACACAATGAATAGATTTTTGTTTGAAAGAATGATGTCTTTTCATCCAAAAACCGTTGTATAACATTGAAATAACCAAATATTTAAGGCAACTTCTTTGCAGAACAGAGCTAATTTGAATTTATATGTTTATACATGTTTTGATTCGTTATTTAATTATTACAGCATGTACATTTTCATGAGGTGAGCAAACAAATACTATTATTAGTACTATATTATTATGCTAAGGGCATTTTAATTCTGTAATCTATTATTTTAAAGGAATTTGCATTGTTTTGATGGTTGTCCTTTGTTTCTAATGTTGCAGCACCATTTTACAGATGTGACAACTGGGGAAATTTCTAGTGAGTTAGCAGATGATATAGCAACTATGGATGCCCTGGTAACAGAACTGCAAGACCTAAGCAACCAGTTTCGAAACCAGTATTGACCATGCTAGGAACAGTTTCTGGAAAAAATGGTTTCACCTTCTGGAATTTCCCTTATACCTGTATGTTTGAAACACAAGATACTGATTTTTTAAAATAAATTTGTTTCATGGCTAACATTCTTGTTTTTGTGAGATTCTCAAATGTTTGCATTTTCTAAAGTACATAAAATAAAAAGGTCCTTATTTCTTTAAGTCTAGTTATGGTTAAATTCAGTATTTATATTATTCTTGAGGTATTTCAGCACAAAGAACCGACGTATGAGTTTTCTTTTTAGCGTAGGGTTTATTCTCTCTCAGCCTAACATAAATTGGATCATTCTTTGGAAAAACTTAGTCTTAAGAGGGAAAAAAATTATACATTACATGTTGGTGGAATCATTAGATTGGCTGTTTTATTGTCCAAGAATGATAAAAGAATGGATTTGGAGATGGAAACATTTACACTTATTGAAATTTTGTGTTTGTGTCAGAAAGATACAAACTTGGCTAAATTGGAAGTATGACTATGATTTAACTTCTAAATCCAGAAAATGCAAGAAAAAATATGACATAACCCAAATTATGACTCAACTGTAAGCCACTAGTAACCAGTCTGCTACCTCCTCATGGCATATACTGCCAGCCCTAAAGATGTTGTTTAATAAGGTTATTAGGGGTGAATGCAGCTATAAATGGTGCCATATTAAAAAAATGCCAAAGTAAAATGCTTTCTTAGTAATGTCTCTGGAAACAAATATTGGAGTCAGCAGCTGAGCTTAATAATCTTAGTATAAAAGTCATAGTGAAGAATTCAGTTACTGGCTTGGGTTGCTAAATTTTGGGTCCCATGCATAAATCACTGGACCCTTGTTTTTTTCCATGTGAATAATTCTGACTTGTAGCATCTTTGTGAATTTCAACTGCATTTGGAAATTTAACATTTCATAATCCATAAATATAAAGCACTCTGAACATTTGAAAGATCTTCTAAAAATTCTTTAATAAATTTTGCTTATGAATGTTTTCCAGTGCTGTGTGCTTTCAGCCCTTAACCATTTGCTTGTCTTTTCTATTATCATACTAAATTTAAGAAATGTTTATCTATGCCTGCAAACAGTTTCTCCTATAAAAAGGTAATACTTTTGATAAAGTCCAATAAAATGAGACAGTAGCAGGTGTTAACGTTTAGAGTCTATTTAAATTTTTTATGGAATCCATTGAGGAAAAGGTATGTGAATGAGTGATGGGCGAATGTACAGGCAGCTGGTTGCATGGGTGTAAGAAACTTTTGTCTGTCTGTTTTTTGAAACAGGGTCTTGTTATGTAGACCAGGCTGGCCTTGAACTTGATCCTTCTCCCTCAGCCTCCTGAGTGCTAAGATTACAGGCATGCACCATCATGCCCAGCCCCAGGAGAAAGTATTAAAATGAACTCTTACCAGTACCAAGCTGAGTACAAAGAAACTAGTGAACAGGTACGAGAATTTCAGGAATCAAGTGGAAGACAAATATAGCTTCAAAGTTTTGAGAATTCCAGGAAGATGGCAGAGTGAGCAGCAGACAAAGAGCCTCTCAGGGAGTTGGAGTTCAGACTGGAATATAGCAACATGAGGAAGAGAAGAAGGAGGGAAGTGGGTCCCCAGAACCCAGGAAGGATCTGAAATGAGATGCCCATGGAGAGATCAAAGAGACTTAAATGAAGAAGAAGGTGGCAGGCAGCACTTTCTCCCTGAGCCCAGACTCAATGCATGGGAGGGGTGGCTTGAACCCACAGACCCACAGGACTACTGGCAATCCCAGAGGCTTCCACAGAAAAACACACCAGTGGAATGGAGAAATGGACATAGCGGACTGCAGTGGCTGTTGAGGTATTCAGGTTCAGATGTCCCCCAGGAGAAGGCACTTGGCAAGTAGCCATCTTCTAGGGGGCCAACTAAGCCCGGAACCCAGAACAGCTGCTGGCCAGCTCCATCTAGTGGTTCCCAGTGTCAGTGTGAGGCTGCTGAGTTCAAGTTGGCAAGAGTTCAGGGAGCCGAATTCAAGCCAGCAGGAGGTACGTGGACTGTTGGAAGCTGGACAAGTCCGGTTCCAGCATCACAGCCAGAAACCAGCATAAACCTCAGTGAAACTAAAGGTGCAGACTTGCTGGAATTAACCACTACTCCATCATAAATCTGTGGCTGGCTTGCTGGGATTAATCAACTCAGACTTGGACACAGCCCACATTGTGTATTGCAACAGCAGAGACATGCCTTGAAGTGGACATTTTCTTATTTTCTTTTTTCTTTTTTTCTAGTTCTCATTTTTATTAGTATGAACACAGTTTCTAGTTCTTTTTGTTGTTGTTTGGTTTTGTTCTTATTTTTATTTCTTATCTCTTTCCCTCCTGTCTTCATTAGTTTCCCAAAGTTTGACTGATCTTCCTTTGTCCTCCAGCCTTGGTTCTAATCTCTTATTTCTCTATTCCCCCTCCAATCCTTTTAAATTTTCTCCCCTGAGGATAAAATTGCCACATTAAGGGCTTGTTTACCACATAGAATTTTTTGGTTCATTTTAGATTTTATTATATAAATACGAATCTAATTCATATGGTTAAAGGTGGCAGATTAATAGTTTGTCATTTTCTAGATTGCATTTAATGCTGTTATTACTAATTGTACTACTTCTGCCAAGGTGACATAATTGTTCTAATTAGCTGTTCTTCCTGGTATAACCAGACTGACATTTCGTAAGGTTCACAAAAAATATAGGCCAGTGCCAAAGAACCAAGGGTTGGCCCAAGTAGGCAGCAGCTTCTCATCCCCAACAAATTGATGAGGTAGTATCTTGCAATAGACTCAAAATGTGAAAGCAAAATGTAGATACTCCTGAAAGACACCTTTGAGTAGACATTTCCTACAGGTTCTAAATACTAGCAATAAAGCTACTTGCCATAAGCAATTTACAAGCACCAACGCAGGAATTAAACTAAGAAGAAGAGTGGGAGGGGACTTAAACAAAATGCCACCCTAGGCTTCCAATTCACCAAAGGCAAACCCAGAGGGCAACAAGGTAGAACAATCCAGAAGCCACCCAACCTGGACTCTTACAAAGTAGTAACAGCAGAAGTACCAAAGCAGATGAGTGAGGCTCTAGAAAAAAATGGGAAATCAATTCTCAGACAACTACAGAGATGGTGACCATAATGAAAGATATGCATAGTGACTCAAGCAGTACAGATAAAAACTAAATAAAAATAGAGAAGCTTAGGAAAATTATGGAAATCATGAATGCCCAACATAGCAAAGAAATAGAATCTATTCAACAGATTCAGATATCCAAGAGATTAAAAATTCCATCAAAAGTATACACAGCAGAATGAGCCAATGTGAGGGCAGAATATCACATACAGAATTCAAGGTTGTGGATAGTGATTATGAGAGGGAAAGTTTCTTAAAAATACCAAGAGACCATGAGAAATCCAGCAGCTGCTAGAGGATACAAAGAAGAATAACATAAGGTTGACTGGAGTAAATGGAAACAAGCAGGAGATATTAAAAAAACCTGTTCACAGAAGTAATAGCAGAAAACTTCCCAAGCAGGAAAAAAATGACATACAGATGAATGAGGCAAATAAAACTCTGATTAGCCATGATCAAACTTTTGTAAATTTTTAGTTCTTAGTTTACTTTCAGTTGTGTTCACATTGAAAGATACCAGTAATTACTGCAACCACAACCCCAAGTGTTTCCTCCCAGTCCTTTCAGCCTGCTGTGATGGGTCTAAGTTTTCAGGAGACTTTTTTTTTTTTTCTGGTAGAAGTCATTGAACCCAAGGCCTACACAATGAGATAAATCCTTGGTGGTTTTTCATTTTTAAAATTGAGACAATCTTGCTAAGTGATATAGTCAGGGGTTGCAAGGAGAACAATTACATACAGGACACAGAATTTATAATATTGTTTTATGATGGTCACCCAGAGTTAAATACAAGAAAGTACAGGAAATTTGCCCACAATACTAAAGACCTAGAAAACTCAGCTGAGGGCCTGGATCCCACAGTAATGTCCTGCATGAGTACAACTGAAGACCTAGAGCTCATGACAATACATCCCATGAGCCCAACTGGAAGTCTAGAGCCCATGACAAGGATTCATGTAAGTCTGTTTTATGAATCTGCATTGGGAAGGCCCAAAGGTCAGTGGTGGAAACTAGAAAGTCTATGCTACCAGGGTGAAGAATCTGTGCCAATAGGCTGAGTGTTCTACACTGGAACCAAGAAGTGACACTAAAGGACCAAGGCTCCCCTGAAAAAGTACCACAGCCATCCTCAGTGACAATGAGGTTCTGAGCTCTTCCAACGATGAGAACAGTCGAATACATGTCAGGAAGCCAGTGTGACAACTGGAGAAAATAGCAAACATCTTCCCCTCCAGAGCCAGGAAGTGATGCCCAGAGTAAGGACCAGAGCTGCCTCAAAGTGAACCACAGCCACTCTCAGTGACAAGGTCCCAAGTGCCTCTGATGATAATGGCCAAATTCATATTGGAGAAGCCAGCATGACAAACTCCTTAGGAGAACCAATGGCTCCAAACAAGAACACTTAAGAGAACCCACAACACTGTACTCTTCCCCTCTGTGTCTCCTTTTATGCTGGCAACTTTCCTCAGGTGGGCCATCTACACTCAGTGCCATGCTGATTTAATTCAGCTGGTGTTAAATTGACCACCAGTTTTTAATCCATAACACTAAGTCACTAAGCTTCCCAGGCTGGGCTTAAACTTGAAATCCTTTTGCCTCAGCCTCCCATAGTGCTGAAATTACCAGTTTGCACCACCACATTCAGCTTCTTGGTACCCTCTCTACTGTGGCAGGTTCTCACAAAATACAACTGTCAATGTCTTCTTTTAAAGGACCTAGAGCTATTAGTTATATTTAACAATATTAGATGACTTTTTAAAATTGAAGAAAATGTGTGTGGAGGAAAAGGAGGAAATACTATATATGTGGGGTTTTACAGTCGAAACCTCATCTCTACTGCCTGTGAATGCTTCTGAGCTACATGGCTTCCTCATCTCTAAAATGGGTGTGGTGATAATAGTACCTCCCTGGGTTCTTCTTTCTCCAGCCTCAGTTAGTAATGCGTATCTGTTTAAATAGTTTTTTATCACTTATGAAGGGTTTTGATGCTTCCCATCGTTCTGTTATGGCTAACTGCTTGTATTTCTAAATGCCTTACCTTTTATAAGTTTCAGCTTTGGTTTTTTAGTATTAATACTTTTGTTTTCAGCATTATTCCTTTGCATTGTCAGTTAGGAAAAATAGGAGAGATGTGATCCTTTAACTTTATTGTGTAGTAGTAATTACAACATGAGTAGTAATGATAACAATAGCTACAAATTACTGAGTTCTGATTTTGTGTCAGGCATTGCACATAGCATCATGTTTTAACCTCGGAAGAGCCTTGCTAGACGGGCATGGTGGCTCATGCTTGTAATCCCAGCATTTGGGAGGCTGAGGCAAGAGGATCACTTTGAGTTTGAGGCCAGCCTGGGCTACAAAGTGAGTTCAAGGCCATCCTAACTATATAGTGAAACCCTATATCTCAAAAAGACAAGAAAGGACTGGGGACTTAGCTAAACAGTTCAAGTGCTTGACTGGTAAGCACAAGGTTGTTAGTTTGAGCCCCAGTAACGAAAAATAAAAAATAAAAAAAGAAAATAAAAAATAAGAAAAAAGAAAAGAAGAACCTTGCTAGGTTGGTTTTTTGTATCAGTGTGAAAGTAATTGTCACAAACTCTAGAAAGAGAAATAGGATTCAAAGACTGTTAAACCCTGCATTTTTTCTACTTGCTTTGTTGAAGCTTCCAATAGCAAGCTGATGCCAGTTTTCTCTTTCTAACAATGGGATACCTGGACAGTTTGCTTGTCATTCAGAAAGGTCTCCAAGAGAATTCTTTGCAGTCTAATTGATAATAGCCTGTGATTTGTTATGATTATTACTTTTTAAAAAAAATATTCTTGATGAATTCCTTGTCAACTTTTTTCCAAAGAGGTAGCACAGTAAATGGGTCTGTGAGTGCAAAGGAATGAAAATAAACTCCAGTGGAATGAGAGATCCTTTCTTAACACCCAAATCCAAACCTCAGGAAGCTTAGAAAGTCAGTGCCAAGTCTGAGATGCAGAGCTGTGAGGTGAAGGGTTTGGAGCACAGAACTCAGAGCCCCAGAATGGACTAGGAGGCCCTGTTGAGAGATAGAGGATTCAGTGTTGTACAGTTAGAACCCCAAATATTGGAGGCACTGACTCCTTTAATTGTTCATTAGAATTGTTTCTGTGTCCTGTGTGTGTTGGATGTGCAGTGCACTATTCATATGCAGTAGTGTAAAACAGAAATGATAGTGAGTATGTGTAGTAAATCCATCTGCTTCCCAGGCTTAAATATTATGACACAAGCAGAGGTCTGGCTCGCTGGGGCTATTTGTGACCACGTATCCAAGTTATGCTAAATCTACTAGGTTAAAATTCTGAATGAGTCTGATAAAAAGTGTTTCTTTCCTTCTCCTCAATTCTGTTTTAACATCTATATCAATCTAGATTGCTGTTTAGATAAAGTAACTACTTCGCTGGCCACAAAGTGGGAAATAAAATCTGATAGGTAGATGCAACACGCTTCCTTCTGCTTGTTCATTCAACAGACTCTTTAGTGAAATGGCAAAAACCCTTTATTCAAATGGTGGGTACCGTGCTGTGGAAATGCAGGTGGATTTTTCACAACATGCAGAAGTGCTTATAAATAGATAGGTTTCAGTCTACAAGTAGCTTATTCAGGCATTGCTCAAATATAGTAGCTGCATTCATTAGACAGACATTTCCACTAATCCCAAGAATATACTAATAAAAAGAGTAATCCCTTATGGACTTAAAGGTGGTGTTGGTTTGCTTTTAACTCTTAGAGGTTTTTACAGTCCAAAACCTAATAATCATTGTAGCTGAATTTGGTTTTCGCGAAATGAACTTAAAAACTGAGCTTATCTTAAAATTTATTCTTATTTTTTTGGATTGCAGTGGCTTAGTAAACAAAGAGGTGCTTTTTCCTCTGGATATATAGTTTGCAGCAAGCCAATTTAAAAATCAACCATTTGTGTGTGGGTTCTCATTATTTCATCATCAAGCACTTTCTCTTTCACCCTTAGACAGGGTCTGCTTAACCAGACTCTTTGTTTTTTCTCTGACCTTAGGATAAATAAGAAGTTAATGGTTCCTTTTGAGAATATTTGCAAGCTCTTATTGTAGGAGTTTGACTTTGTATTTAGACATTTTCCTCCTTGGGCTTGCCTTTGTTCAGTAAACTACTCCTGCTGTTATTCAGTGCTAGCCGTAATTAGTTTGCTTAGTACAACACCAAAAAATTTTCCCTTGCCAGTGATGTAAAATCTGCCTTCCTTTTTATTATTCTGACTTTTTATGAACCACAGTGACCTGTGAGTCAACTTCGCCATCTCTTGGCCCTGCGCCAGCATTGTAATCTATGAAAAGGGACTGCTGCCAAAGGCTACAGGGTGGAAAACTGGTATTATTAAAGCGGTCTTCTGAACAGTAAGTATCAGCCATTTTTTAATCTTGTGATACTGTTGCCAAAAAGATGGGGTGGGGGTACATCATGTTAATGTTGTTAAGGAACTAATCAATGCATTGCTAACTTTTTCCAGATCAGAGGCTCAAGTGAACGTTAGTTTCGGTAGTTCTATAGAATTATTATACAGTGCTGCTCACACAGAGACATGCTTCTTGCAGACACTATTATTATGGGACTGAAGTCGCAACCTCTCTGAGCCTCAGGCTCCTTATCTGTAGCCTATGAGTGATTTATACAGTTGTTATAATAAGATCAATTGAGAAGATTCATGTAAAGTGTGTTGAAAATTTTAATAGATATGTAATGCAGGTAAGAGTGTCTTAGAAACTATTGGATGATAAACATTGCCACAATCTTTCTATTTCCTACTGGGCAGCATTGTGATCCTGAATGCTGCCGGGCCATGACACCAAAATGTTGTGATTCTCAGCATTTTCATTTTATAGCAACCTTTTCCCCATTTCTGGGCTGCAAGTGATTATAAGGAAAAGGGTAAAGGAAAGAATATGGTGAATTTTTATGAAGTGAAGGAGAAAGAGAACCAAGTTCCTATCATCAGGATTTTGGAAAAGAAAAACAAATGATGATAGGGAAAAATAGGCAAAAAAAAAAAAAAAAAAAAAAAAAAAAAAAAAAAAAAAAAAAAAAAAAAAAAAAAAGGAAAGAAAGAGAGAGAAAATCTGAACTGGATAACTAACTGGGTAGAATGAACTCAAAGGATTAGAAACCTTTAGCTAAGGTCCCAGCTTCACCACTTCCTAGGTGTGACCACATCTGAACCTCTCTGAGGTACAGCCTCCTCAGCTTCAAAATGGAAATACCCACCCTTGCAAACCAGACAGAATTTATCAGATGATGTATGTGAAGTATTTAGTGAACAACTGTGCACAATTAGTTCTTGTTATGATCTAAAGAAAGGAGCATTGTGGAAGTCTCTAAGTTCCCAGGGCCTAGAGGAATCCCTGGATGGGGGCATCCAGCAATTCAGCTCCAGTTTCTGTAATCCTCATGGGGGTCATAACCCTGTAGTTGGAGAAACAATGCTGCAGAATGTCTTTCAGTCTTCTGTGTGCCCTTCATCACTGCTTACTAAAATCACTTTGGCCCCCTAGATTATCTGGTGCCAGGGCTGATAAAAGCGTCTTGGTGTTTTTATAATGGTCTGGCCAGGAGACCTGCTTATGCTTCAACAATTCTTCCTCATATACACACAAGACGGTAACAGTAATGGACCTAAGGTGTGCTTCACATACTGACTTGATTCCTCAGACCATTACTAATAGGACGTGGGGTTATTTTTTTTAAGCTAAGTGAGCCCTGATTAATGTTCACTTTTCCATTTTTAAATAAACTATACAAGTGTTTCATGTTTATCTTCAAAAATTTGGGGAAATACAAATAAACAAGAAGAAAAGAATTTAAATCATCCAAAATCCTACCCCAATAAAAGGTAATCCTGTCAACATTTTTCTTTATATCCTTCTAGTTTGTTTTTTAGATAAATACACAGATGGTCCCTGATTTATGATTTTTGTGCTTCACAGTAGTGCAAAAGTGGTATATACACAGTAAAGTTTTGAACTCTTCCTTGAGCAATATGTCATGATATTCAGGGAGTCCTAGTTAGCCATGTGATCACAGAGTAAACAACCTGGATGCTACAGTGTGTTGTGTTGCTAAGCTTATTTGGTAAGTTAAGTGTATTAATTGCATTTTCAATTTGATATTTTCACCTTACAGTGGGTTTATCAGTATGTAGTCCCAATGTAGACTGAGGACCATCTGTGCACATATCAGAAAGATTAGCATAGCTAAGATTTTTCAATAAAGTACATCGAAGCCAAATTTCCTCTGATACCAGTGGAAGATAGGAGATCCAGAGTACTAATAGAAGCCCACATACCATATATCTGAATATTTTAAAGTTGTAAGTCAAGCAAGAAATTGTTAAAACTTATTTTATGCTTTGATCTTGCCAAATATTTCTTTATAATGACTTAGAGGGGCATAATTTAGAATTTCCAAAAGATCAGAATTGCAGACCATAAGAGAGTGGACCGGGAGAGTTGGCCCTCCCTCAACCTTATCCTGCTCTGCAAGGCCTGTGTACACCACGGCCATTGCAGCTGCAGGTCTAAGAGCTGTGTTCACTGCCTGCATGCAGCACCTCATGGCTACCTTCCCCAGAGGCCACTCCACCCTCAGAAACATGCATCCAGGGGGAAGAAGAGCACGCAACCTCTGGATGGAGGCTTTGGAGCTTTGGGCAGGGAACTCCTGGGGTCTCAGGTACCTGAGCATGGTCTAGAAGATGGGGGATGGTATTGGCTTTACGTGGACATGTCCCTTTGGTCCTGTGATCTAAAGATGTCTGGAGAAGGTACAGAATGGAACTTTCTGAAGGGAAATGTTCAAGACATAGGCGCATCTTGTCTTAGGGTGGTAGTGATGGGAAAATGATGACAGAAACAGGAATTCTTGGGAAAAATACTCATTCCCCGTTCCTTAATATTTAAGAGGGAAAAATGTTTTATCCCATATGTTAGGACAGATAAGAATAAGAGGAACAAGTTCACTTCTTTCTACTCTGCTGTATATATTTCAAGAGAGGCGAAGTGAGTCAAACCAACTCCCCCTTTTCTCTCTCCTGGCTCCCTCTCTCCCTCCCTCAGAAAAAACCCCAAAGTTTCTTTGCTTTGATACCATTAATATTTAGCTGGGTAATTCTTTATCAGAAAGATCTGCTGTTTGCCAGCATCTCTGGCTTCTACCCACTAGATGTCAGTAGCACATCCCTACCACTTGTGACACCCAAAAATGTTTCTCCACATGTTGCCAAGTGCCTTCTGGGGGACAAAATCATTCTCTTTTAAGAAATACTGGATTAAACAACAGATTAGACAGAGCTGCAGAGAGAATTAGTGAATGGAAGTAAGGTTCTGTATACATTCTATATCAGAAAGAAAAAAGAAAAGGAGATACAGAGAATAGATTTCCTAGCTATGTCTAATCAGAATTCTAGGAGTATAAGCTGGGTATGGTGGCGCACACCTTTAATCCCAGCACTTGGGCGGCTGAGGTAGGTGGAGTGTTGTGAGTTTGAGGCCGGTTTGGGCTACAACATAAGCAAGGCTGACCTGAACTATGTAGTGTGACCCTGCCTCAAAAAAAAGTAGAGCTGGGACTTTGGCTCAGTGGCTGAAGTGCCTGCTTGGCAGGTGTGAGATTGTGAGTGCAATCCCTGGTACCAGTGGGGGGGAAAAATTCTAGGAGTATATTAAAGAACCTGGTGAAGAGATATTTGAAGAGCTAGTAGTTTTAAATTCTTTAGACTTGATCAAAATTATTCTCAAATTCAGAATATATTTTAAAATCATCTCTCAGTTTACACATACACATAGCCTGCAGATACTTTAAAAGGAAAAAATGATACATTCATTTATAGTAGCATAAAATTTAAATACATGGGAATGAGTCTTCTTGAAGATTGGTGAAGGCAGATAATTCAACAGAAATTAAAAATATTTTCAGAGAAACTAAAGAGCTAAATACTATGCTCATGAATTGGAAAATTCACTATAGTAAAAATGTTGTTTCTCTACAGATGGATCTATAAATTCAATACAGTTTTAATTAAGATTCCAGTATTTAAAAATCATTTTATGATTCTAAAATGTATATGGAAATATAAGGTTGAGAATAGCCAAAACAATCTTGAAGAACAAAGTTAAGACATCTACCAGATTTCAAGACTTATTGCACAATAATATCAAGACCATGTGATAGTGGTAAGAGGACAAATAGACAAATGGAGCAGAATGCAGACTCCAGAAACATGTATATACAGACACTTGATTTAGTGTAAAGGTACTGCCAAACAGGGGGAAAAGGACAATCTTTTTAATATAAGGAACCAGATCATTTAGAAAAAAAGTGAATCTTGACCCCTTGCTTGCATCAATTCCAAAAGTGAATTGTCAACCTAAATGTGAAACAGTCAAGTGCTAAGAAGATAAATAGGAAAATATCTTTGTAACATTAGGGAAAATAAAGATTCCTTGAACACAAAACTAACCTGATAGAAAAAAATGCTTAAATATTAGACTGAGCTAAAGTTAGAAGCTTCTGTTGATTATAAGACATGCCAAAGAGATTGAGAAGCCAAACTAAAAGACAGAAGATATTTTCAATACACATAACCTAAAGAAGAGGTGTATTCAAAATATTTTTAAAATAAAAACTATAACGCAATAGGAAAATGGCCAAACTAAAAAATTGAGCATTTTGTAAAAGAGGTTAGCCAAATAAAAATATAAAAACGTGCTCAGACTCAGTCATCAGAGAAATGCAAATCAAAATCATGAAATAATGTACTCAAAGAATGACTTTAAAAAAATACTATAATGCATTTATGTATATCAATGCAGTTCAGTGTGATATTTCCATACACACATTCAGCGTGCACTGAATACAACTGCCCTTTTCCACTCTCTCCTTTCACCCTTTTCAATCCCTAATATACACTATTTTACTTTGAATTCTATTTTTTAAAAACTTTTCTCTGAGAGAATATGCAGTGCTTGTCTTACTGTGTCTGGCTTACTATAATACTTTGATGAACAGTTCAGTTGGCAAACAGAAGTGTTTGGCAAAATTTTGCTTCTGTTCATGAACTCCACATCAAGTGACAACACGACTGTGGCCATTGTCCCCAGAATGGTGGGACAAATTAAGTTTGTGCACCAAGGTACCACTGTATTTCACTTAAATAATAATGTCCTGTAGTTCCATCCATTTTGCTGCAAATGACAGGATTTTATTCCTGTTTATGGCCAAATACTCCACTATGTATATATATCACATTTTCTTTACTCATTCATCTGCTGATGGGAACCCAACCAGATACCATCTTAGCTGTTGTGAATAGTACCACAATAAACATGGATTTGTAGGTAGGTATCTCTTTGGTATGGATTTCATTTTCTTTGGATATATATATCCAGAAGTGGGATAGCTGGGTAATATGGTCTATCTTTTAAAATTTTTTTGAGGAACTCTCATACTGGTCTCCATAATGGCTTTACTAATTACATTCCCATCGACAGTGTCTGAGTTCCCTTTTCTCCCCATCTGCAGCAGCAGTTGTTATTTTTTGTTTTTGTTTTTAGTAGCAGCTACGGCTAATGTTAAAATGGCCGTGTACATGTTAGGATGTAGAGTAACAGGACTCTTAAACATTGCTCAAGGGAATATAACCTGATACAAACTTCCTGGAAATCAGTAACTTTGAAGATGCCACTCAACAATTTTACTCCCAGGTGCACACATGTACACAAGCACAAATGAATGCATGTGCACCAAAACTCTCTTACAAGACTGTTTACAACAGCACTATCCCTCATAATCCCAAACAGAAGCAACCCCAGTGTCCACCACAGTAGAGTGTACACATAAATGGTGGGGTAGCCATGCAACGGAATAGTCTATGATGATGATAATAAATTTTCTACAACTGCACCACTGTAACAGTGGATCTTCTAAACACATTGACCAAAGGAAGCTGGAGGTGAAAACAATGCATGAGTTATGTTTATATGTATCAAAAAATTCAAAAAGCACATGAAATTAACTTTGTCATTGAGGGATGTATATGCATGGTGATAAAACTATAAAGGAGAGCAAGAAAATGATTACCACAGAAGGCAGGATTGTGATTATTCTTGTGGGTATGAATGAGTGATGGTTGAGAGGTGCACAAAATGATTTTAGGGAGTGGCAAAGTTGCCTTTATTAACTCGTTTAACTTTATTAAGATAGTTAATGTGTTTTATTTGCTATGGCTCATTGAATTCAACATCTTTGTGCTCTTCCCTGAACATGGTATATTTCCAGTAGAAAACTCTAAAATATTTGGAACAGTGCAATGTAAACCCCAATCCACTCTCACCTCTGAATTTTTGTAGTTTTCTATCCTCTTTGTCCTTTACTTGTTTTCGAGGAGACCTGATCCTCCTTCTCAAGTAATTTTCCTTACAAATTATAAAATTGGCTTTCGAGAAAGTTTACTGCTTTTTGCGGTGAAATTGGACACACAAATCCAAACTTTACCTCATGTGACTTTAACTTCCCAGCCAGCCCCTTCACCAAACACCGCCCTAAACAAAAGATAACAACGTTTTACAGCTTTGAGGTGCTTTTACTCTAAGGCAAATATGTGGATTATTTGACATTATACTCCAAATTCTTCATTTCTTTAACACAAGTTAAGATCCTATACCTTCCATTTTGCCATATGAACAGAGAAATACTAACCTAAGGCAGCCGGGGCCAGCCATTGATTGAGTGAGGTTATCTTGAAGCCCAAAGCCAGCTTTTCACATTTTTTCTTGAAAAGCATGGTGTTGATATGTTTACTATCCTGTGGCATTTCCTCCAGGCTCTATTAGCTGATGGGAAAAGTCCCTGTTAATATCTGAAGGCCAAAATGAATAGCGAGGTTTTGAGACCCTCCACTTCACAGTTCTGGCTGGGTGGTAATTTCTCTCTAAATTGTAATAGAAGTATTGGTGGTCATATCTTTGCTGAATCCAATCAGTAGTTAGAGGGAAAGTACTTATATGTGCTAGATGGTTTTTGAACAAACAAAAGTGAAATCTCACCCATGACTTCATAGGGAATGATAAATCAAAACTCAGCACACTACAAAAAAGGTAACCTGCAGGGTTGACATTTTTCTGGAAGAATTCAAAAAATGTATGTTTCAAGGGAATGTCTCAGGGCAACCCTAAATAAACTGGTGACTTACAGATCAAAGACATGGTATTTTATGAGCTGTCTCCTGACTTGGCAATCCTACTGTCCTTCTCTAACTGTTGCACGCATCCAGTTAGACCCTCCCCTGTCTGTCTACTTTCTTCCTTGAAGAATTACAAATCAGCCCTGACAACATTTGGTTTCTCATCTTCAGGAATGTAGCTGGTACATTCTTTTTATGAAAGAGGCAGTCCCAGGAAGGGGTATGAACCAGACAGAATGAAGTATATCCTATTTCAGCTGCACAGAACAAAAGAGCGTCTTTCCTTTACCAGAGTCTGTGCATGTCTGAGAACTTGAATGAAAGCAGACTGGCTGAGCTTAGTTCCAAGCACAGATATGCAGCTGGCAGAGGAGAGGGGTTCACTGTAGTAAGGGGCGTGTGTGTGTGTGTGTGACTTTCCTTCCTCTGTGATTGCTCTTATAACAGAGCCCCATCTGGCTAAGGAGGCAGTGTTTGATACAGGATTTTTTACTCTTAACTGTAACATTCCACCAAATAAACTGCTTCTCTGCAATGACCCCAAGCTCTGTAGGTTCATTTGGGGCACATACATTATGAGTTTCTCATCAGTTTACTCTGTCCTAAGAACTTTGTGAAGTATAGATATGGCAGGCAGCCTCTAAGATGGCGCCCAGTGAACCCTGCCACATGTAGTCACAGAACTGTGAAGTCCCCTTCTGTGATTACGCTGTTTCTACAATAAAATATTGGCAGTGTTAAACAGATGTTATCTCCTTGATGAAGTGATATAAGCTAGTGACTTCAGTCTTACTCTGAGACTCTCCCTCTGCCTTTGATAAAGCAAGACCCATGTTGGAGAAGCTTTGTGGTCAGGAACTGAGGGTAGCCTTGAGTCAACACCCTCCAAAGTCTCTGAAGGAAGCATGGAACTGAGAAAGTCCCATGCTCCAACCTTCAAGAAACTTAATCTTCCCAGCAAAAATTTCAGCTTGAAAGCAAACACTTCCCCAGTTAAGACACTGCCTTAGTTACTCTTCTCTCATTGCTGAGACAACCTGACACCCAAAGATAATAGGGGAAAGGTTTATTTAACTCAGTTTGTGGAGGTTTCAGGCAATAATCAGCTGGCTTCAAGGCAGGGTGGCACATGGCAGAGGACAACCGTTCATGGTGGAAGACAGCAAAATCAACATTTTTCTGCCCCTTTTATTCTCTATCCAGGCTGCTGGGATTAGGGTAGTGTCAGTCCAATTGGTGGACTGATCCAGCAATCACCCTTAATCCCAGCATTGCACCACCAATCAATCTCACACTCCAAATTCAGCCACCTTCAAAAAAGGTCCGTCTAAAACTGCATGAGGCTTTGGGGGGACATCTAGAGACAAACTGTAACAGACATCTAGTAAGACCCTAGTCCTGGCTGACACTTTGTTTGTAGCTTTCTGAGAGATTCTGAAAAACTGCATGAACTCTCGTCTCTCCAAAACTGAGATTATAAATGTGTGTGGTATTAAATTGCTGTCTTGGTTACTTTTCTCTTGTTGCCAGGACAAAATACCCGACACCCAAAATTAAGGAAGGAAAGTTGTTTCTTTTGCTCACAGTTTGTAGAGGTTTCAGTTCATAATCAGCTGGCTCATAGGCAGGGTGGCGTGGCACAGAGGCAACAGTTCATGGCAGCAGAAGACAGCAAAGTAACAAGAGCCAAAAAGTGTGTGTGGCAGTGGGGGGGCTCTTTTCCTCCCTTATATTGTAAGCAGGCTATGCTCCATGGATGGATGTAGCACTCACACTATCTCCATGTCTTCCTCTTTTTGGTTTTTTTTTTCCGTCTTTTTGAGGCAGGGTCTCAACATGCTGTTCAGACTGGCCTTGAGCTCACTTTGTAGCACAGGCTGGTCTCAAACTTGCAATGTTCCTCTTGCCTCCGCCTCCTGAGTGCTGGGATTACAGGTGTGCACCACCACACCAGACAGTGCCCTCCTCTTGCACAGTCTGAGGATGTTTACAAAGTAAGGACCCTGGCACCCTGCTGACTCACTTAAACTTCTGACCTTCTGAAATTGACTCAGTGGACAATATCCCAGAGAGGTAAGCATGTCCTTTATACCCCAGGATGGAGAGCTGCTGAGTTACTTAAAATTCTGTACTTCTCAAGTTGACACAATTTATCAACTATAACAGTTGCTAAATACAATTTTAGCAATGTGTTATAAAGCAATAGATAACCAATACAATAGATTTCATCTGTCACCTTCCCCAGTACAACATATGCTTAATAGTCATTAACAGCTTATACAAACTATCATCTTTGGATAGATTTTGTGTACATTGTTCTGTTTCAAAGATGGTAGAATGACATACAAGTTGAACTCAATATGCTTTCATTGTATACCATATTGCATTAGAATCAGTCATTTGAGAGAGTTACTTATGATATAACAGCATTAAGAAGATTCAGTGGTCTAAAATATGACTAGTTTTAAAGTCACTTTGCTGTACATTCGTAATGTGATTCGAAGTGACTTTTCCAAGCTTTCTCCACATTATACCACAACCTGCGGGCCCCTCATACTTCAGCTACGGAAATGATGCTAGCCACACTCTCCATACCTCAGCCTGACCTTTTCCACATCCATCTTCTCTCCTCCAGCCTATAATAGAAATGTGAAAGTTGTCAGAATCAAATTGGAATAATTTGTGTCAACCCTAACAAAAAAAAAAAAGGTTGGGGGGAGGAGGTAGTGAAGAAAGCATTCTTTCACATGTTTGCCTGAGAGCAGGCAATCCTAGAAGACTGCCAGAACCACAAGTTGGCACAAAGGTCACATTGACACCCTGACATCTCATCTGTGGGAGTGGCTGAAGTTGGAGATCAATCACATGTGCAGACCCAGAGCAAGGCCAGTCCTCAGAACAGAGAGCACCCAGGGTGAGCCATGTGAACAAGCTGCCCCAGCCCAGAGAACACCAGGGCCCTGAGGCAAGCCAAGCAGACAGGTTGCTAGGCAGAGGCTGTCGCAGGACTCAACCTGCCAAATGTATAAGCAAATGCGTGGCGGTCATTGGGCACTACCTTTTCTCCCATCCTGAGAGAGGGCTCCACTGGACCTCAGCTTTCTGTTTACTGACTCTTGACTTTATTTCTTCATCTTCCACCCTGAGAATTTTGAGAGCTGTGCTGGACGTGGCACCTGTCTGTCAGCTAGTGTGGTGGGAGGTGCCATTTGGGATGTTCAGCCTAGAGAAGAAGGGGAGGCTAGGGAGAGAGTTGCCTCAAAGATGCAAAAATAGCCTGTGGATGAGGTAGGAGGAGCATTGTGAGTTCGAGGCCAGCTTGGGCTACAACGCGAACGCAAGGCCTGCCTGAGCTACATAGTGCAACCCTGCCTCAAAAAACTAGGGCTGGGAGTTTGGCTCAGTGGCTTAAGCGCCTGTCTGGCAGGCGTGAGGCTGTGCCGCAAAGTAGAAAACAAACTGTAAAAAATTTTTGTTACTATCTGCCAGCAACTCTGTCTGCTGGGTCCTAGGGCTTCTGAGATGAATGAGGTCCACTCCCTTCCTTCCAGGACTGTTGCTGAAGATGGTAGTGCAGAGGTCAGGGGAGGTCCGTAGGAACTGAGTAATGGAGAGGGAAAACCCAAGGACTGTGTGACAAATTCCAAGTACAAGTCATACTTTCAATCTGAATTTAAAATAATAATTTTATGCCTCAAAGCCTTTTTTTTTTTTTTTAAAGAGCTACCATCACTCCTCTGAATATCTAAAACCCGAAGACCTAAAAACTGTGAATTTAAGATTTTTTTGGTCGAGCTGGGCATGGTGGGGCATGTCTTTAATCCCAGCACTCGGGAGGCTGAGGTAGGAGGAGTGTTGTGAGTTTGAGGCCGGCTTGGGCTACAAGGTGAGCACAAGGCCAGCCTGAGCTACACAGTGCAACCCTGCCTCAAAAAACCAGGGCTGGGAGTTTGGCTCAGTGACTCAAGCGCCTGTCTGACAGGCATGAGGTTGTGAGTTCAATCCTCAGTGCTGCAAAAAAAAAAAAAAAAAAAAAAAAAGATTTTTGTGGTCACCCAATCCCTGCCATAAATCCCTCCCTTGTCTTTCTTCTCCGCATTGATTGCACCAAGACAAACTTCAGAAGAAAGGAAAAGGAAAAGAGCTTGCTTTCAATGACTTTATTGCTAGGATTCCTTTGGAAGGAATAGTAAGGGGACAGTCCAAGCCTGGAATCTATGTTCCCAGTTGGAAGAACCCCAGATTCTACAGTCAGGGGTCCTGTGATAGTTTCTTTTGCTAAGCCTCCAAGTAGGTTTAGCTCATCTCCAAGATCGTACAAGAAGGTATCATCCCCTGGGCTGTGTGCAGATGACTGCTATGTGCTGAGCACTCTCTAAACAAAAGCTATGCCTCATGAATGCCACTCCCCCTCTTCTTTTTTTTAAATTGGAGAAGCACATTCATCTTGAGTATAACAATATTTAATTTTCAGCTCAGGCATTACAGTCATCAGGACCATTTTTTGTCACTTTTCAAGTTGGATTTTTCTACATTAGTCCTGGCTCTGAGTAGGCCATTCCTTCTCCCTGTAAGTGCCATTGTGACAGTGATTGGGGTAATTTGCTTATCATATTTGTACTTAAAGCAGATACTCTGAGAATTTTACATCCTTGGAGAAGTCCATCTTCTCCTTTTCTCTGAGTTACCTTGAAAAAGATGAGGGAATTGATATTTATGTTGGCATCAGGATTGAGAGAACATAAAAATGGGTGGGACGTACAGTTAATGATGAATGGAGATGTGAACATTTTTGGCTTGAAAATCAGTTTTCTTTTGCTATTATCCATGGGCCAAGGAAGTCCCAAATACTCCAGGTCTTTCCTGGAATAATTAATTCACCTAAATGCCTTCCTCTCCACCCTTCCTGTGGTTCCTTCCAGTAACTTGTTTATCTTCATTCAAAGAACCTTTGCCGAGGGAGGGCCTACTGTGGACAGATGCTGCGTAGGGGCAGGGCTGCCAGACAAAGATGACGGGGGCTGAGGAAATGGAGCAGGCACGTGTGCCCCTGTACCCTCCACTCCTTGTCTGAGTTGGATGTGTGGGTCACAGGTGGCTCTTTGAAGTGCCTACAGGGAGAGGAAGAGGAAAAAAGGAAAAGGAGGGCCCTGGGCTCAGGATCTGGAGGGGAGTGAGTGAGCCCAGGCCCCATGGAATGCAGTGTGACAGGGGACTCAGGACAGAGGCAGTGTCACCACACAGGGCTCAAAGAGGTTCTGCAAAGAGGAGATGGAGGCCTCTGTATCAGCTCTTGGTACAGAAAAGCATTTCAGGAGTCTGTGAGAGGAACTGGCAGATTTACTGAGCCAAATCAAAGAGGTACAAACTCAGGAGTGTGGGCACTAGCGGGTGAGGTGCATAATGACCCAAGGTTAAACATGTTTATGTGGTCTTGTGGTCCCCAAGATGGATGACCTGGACTATGTATTCCTGCTGTCTGTCAGGTATCCCGTCGTGGGCAGAACAAAATGTAAACTAGCTGCATGTGTTTGTCGTTCAGAGGTTGGTACCCAGTTAATAGTGCTCTTTCCTTGAGTTTGTAGATCTACAATTTCAAAAGAAAACATAGACCCAATTTATAGACTTACTGTATCTTTAAGACTCCTAGGAATTTAGGGGTAAGAAAGATGGAAGACCTGCACATCTGTAATCCCAACACTTGGGAGGCCGAGGCAGGAGGATTGCCATGAGTTTGAGGCCAACCTGGGTTACATAGCTAGATCCTGTCTCCAAAAAACTAGAAGAAAAGAAAAGGAAAGTAAAAAGAAAGCTGGAAGAAAAACAGGCCTGGGTGTGAGGAAGTCATGGTAACCTTGGGTAACTTTGACTGTATTTTGAGGTTCAGTTTTCTTATAGGTACAATTTTAAAACTGCAACTTCCTTGGCTTGCTTCTACCAGTCTTTATTTCTTCTGACCTATGTCAGCAGGCCCAGCATAGATGGTGGCAGTGGGGACACTGGGTGGCATGAGAGAAGCTGCCCAGGTTAGCAGGGCAGACCTGGAAGAGTGAAGAGAAACCCAGTGTATGTGGCAGTCAGCAAGGAACTCTCTTGATTTACCCCTGTAGGTCTGACCGCTTTCAGGGCAAGGAGAGCCTATGTGTTCCTTCAGGAAAGCAGCATTTAGATTGGGGCCTGTTGGTGATAGGGGGAGCAATCCCACATAGGCCTCGTTACTGTACCTATGTAGTTCGCAGCCTGGTGCTGTAGTTCTTAATCAGGGAAGTACATTGCAACTGCCCCCAGGGAGCTTTAAAAACACACGATCCGGAGATTCTGATTCAGCAAAGCAGGGTGGGGCTGCCATTTCCCCGCTGGGGAGCCTCTGGCCGGTGAAAATACAATGAGCAGACGGGAGGTCACCGCCGCCGCTTTCGGGCACTGTGCTACGTGCTTTGTGTGGGAGGAGGTAAAGTCTGGAAGCAGTGGTGTGCTGGAGCAGGCTCAGACCAGCCTGCAAGAGCTCACTGTGCGCATTCCTCTTCACTAGACACGCAGTGGCTTCACATCCGTACTCTGAAATCAGCCATGGTGGGAATATGCACACCATAGATGCTAAAGCTCAGTGTGCCACCCTGAAAGCCAGTTGTTAAACACTTAGCACAATACCACTGTGTATGGGTATATGAATTGCCATGTAATTTAATCTTCATCATAAGCCCAGAGTTTATGCATGGAAGAAATACTTGACAGCTTTCAAATCACCATCAATATGTTAATTTATTCTCAAATATTTCATGAGAATCGACAGAGTAGGGATCATTAAACTTATTTCCAAACAGGTTATCCTGCCAGGAAGGGGCAGAGCCCAAGTTTGACTTCACTCCGTGTTCTCCCTGCAACAGAAGGCATTGCCCTAGTGGTCAGACTTCTGGTTCTGAGCCAGTGACCTGGTCACAAGGGCTGGAGGGACTCGACTTGACCCCATTCTCAGATGCCTGATAACAGGAAGTTTTCCCCAACCCTGGGAGGCTTAGCTTAATGAATGACCTTCCTGCTCATCTTATTTTTGTACATTGAGTATTCTCAGGCTAAGTTCAGGGCCTAAATAGGCAGGGTCCCAGAGGCCTCCAATCCAGAGCGTTTATATTTTGAAGTGGGTATGATGTTGTGCCAGGGAAATGTGTCCTTGGCTGGCATGGAAAGAAGGGAATCAGAACTTTAAAAAACCTACCCCATTAAGGCCTTGGCCAAGGCCATGGGAATTTCCAAATATTTCAGTTGTTCTAATTGAGGTAGCAATGAGTATACTTTGCTAGCATGAGGCTTAGAGATTTATGTCACCGTGGAAAATCCCCAGTAGTGTGGGAGCTGGTACTAAAATGGTGAAAATAGCAACAAAACCCGACTAGCACTCATGAATACTGACTCCTGTGGAAACAGAATCATACGGAAGAAGGGAAAAAGAAACTTCTAAGTCCCAGAGTGAAAAAACTTATGGTTTTGTCATGACCAATCCGGTATCTGTTGGGAAAAATAACTGAGTAAAAAGCTGGTTATGTCATGGAAAAATCACTGGGTAAGATTTTTTTGAGATAGAATTTTCCTTTGTGTCTGGGGTTTGGGAGGCTAACTGTTCCACTCACAAATACACACTGCCATGGTTCTACTGTATTCCCCAAAGTTCACGAGTTGGACATTGAATCCCCAATGCAACTCTTTAAGAAGTGATCAGGTTGTAAGGGCTGTGTTCTCATGAAAGGGTGAATGTCGTTACCACAGAACTGGGTTAGTTATCAACAGAGCAGGTTCTTGACAAAAGAACAAGTTTGCCCCACTTTTCCCTCTGTTAGGGACCACTAATTCACAACAGCTAATTTTACATACTTCCCTAAGAGCTGATAAAATGGAGGTTTGGGATTGCCAATACCTCCTATTTGAGATTTCCATTGACTCTTCTTAGCATATGATCATCTATGCCCTCTTGAGTTATCCCAGGATTATACTCCAGGACAAAATCCTTCTTAGCATATGATAATCTACACCCTCTAGAGTCTGTGTCTTCTGCCTAATTGTAATCCTCTGCTAGCCCCGCCTATCACTATATGCACCTAATAAATAGTAGCTGCTTTGGGAGTGGTGGAGGGCCCATCTAGAGACATTGACTTCCCAGCCATTGATGCAATACTATACTTGTCTCTTTTTTATTTGTCTTGCCATACTCAAGGCAGACAATTGGGACTCCTGGCTGGGCTCCTGATACTCTCTTGCTCAGGTGTATTCTCTTGCCCTTTTGCCTTCTGTCATTGATGATGTATCAAAATGCCTTCCCCAGATGCAAGACCCTGGATTTTGGACTTCCTAGTCCCCAGGGCTGTGAGCAATCTCCATTCTTTGTAAATTACAATGTCTGTGGTTTTCTGTTACAGCACCATAAAACAGATTAAGACGAACACCTAATCTGGATTGCCGCACTCACAATTCTGTTTGTCTCTCATAGTCTCTGCCTCCTACCTGAAAATTTCTACAGATGATATTCAAGTGGAACATCCTTTACTTTCTGAAGGGTATTCTGTGTATTTATCTAGTTTTTGTTGCTGTAATGAAATACCTGAGGCAGGCTACATATGAAGAAAAGGTGATTAATTAGGTCAGCTTTTGGAGGCTGAAAGTCCAGGCAGTGTGGAACCAGCTCCAGTGACGGCCCAGTGGTGGATGGTGGAGCACATAGAGAAGGATCACTTCTTGAAACAGGAAGGGGGGCTGAGGTGCCATAATCTCTTCTGAGGACATTCCCCCAACTGACCTTAGAACCTCCCACTAGGCTTATCTATTAAAGGTTCTGCAGGGCTGGGAAACCAGGTGCTCCGGAGTCAAGCTCTCCACAGCCACACTGGGCCTCAGTGGAAGAGCATCAGGATCGTGTGAAAGGACAGACATGAACCGTCAGCCGGGCACCTGACCCGAACTGGGCCCTGGATGAGTGATTCTGACCCTGCGTGCACAACAGTCGGGGAAGATGCATGCCTTCCTAAGTGTTCATGGTGATTTGTCTAAGGTGATGGAAATCTTGGTGCCTTTGCTTTTTCTTACCTGTATTTGCTTGAAATGAACATGTTCTGTCATGGTAATTAATATAAGGAGAAACTGTATTAAAAAACCCTCCTGTTTATCGGACTTGTTCATATGGCTTCCCCATTTCCAGCATGAAGGAGGGAAGGAAAGGAAGACGGAGGCCCCCAGAACCTGAGCCCAGCTCCTCACTGCAGATGCACAGAGGACGTTCACTCATACCTAAAAAGCAGCCCACCCGCTCCACCTGGCCCTCCACAAGCCACTGCAGGTGACCTGCCAGGGGCAGCGTGTGCCGGTCACACCAGGGTCCAGCACCTCCAGGTGCAGAGGATGTTTCCGTATCTCCCTGGTCCAGATATCCAAAAGGCACATTCTCAAGGGCTACCATTTCCATGTGCCACAAGAGGGCATGGAAAAATGTATGGATTAGAGATTCAGGGTTAATAACTTTCTAAGTGTGCAAAATTTTTCCCCAAAGCACTTCCAAATATACAAAACTCATGGAATAAATGATGAACTCTCACAGATGTTGGTGGCAGCAGTAGCAGGGGTCAAAATGAGGAAGGAGGAAAAGTTTCCAATTTTCCTTCCTGCACCCACACTGTCTTCTAGGCTACCAGCAGTGTCATAGCCATGCCTACCCAGGGGCTCTTCAGATACAGAGAAGGATTGGACAACTTGTTTTAAAAGTTACTGGCAGCCGGGTGTGGTGGCACACACCTGCAATCCTAGCACTTGTGAGGCTGAGGCAGGAGGATCACCGTGAGTTTGAGACCAGCCTGTGCTACATAGTGAGTTTAAGGCCAGCCTGAACTACAGAGTGAAACTTTGTTTCAAAACAAACAAAAACAAAACAAAAAGTTACTGACAAAGACCCTGAAATAGACTGCATGTCTCCCTGTTCTTCTGGACTAGGCTATTTGGGAGGTTGAGAATGTCAGCCGCCCCTTTTCTCTTGTGTCTGGAAAGGGGACTGTGGTCCTAGGTGGGTTAATGGTTGTCAAATACAGGCCTTGGGCACTCTGAACCTCCTAGTAGCCAACTGGACTCAACAAGCAAACTAAAATCAGCCCTGATTTTCCGTGACTACACTTACAAGATAAAGGGTTATGATTGTCAGTGTTATGGATTAAAAACTGGTGGTCAATTTAACACCAGCTGAATTAAATCAGCATGGCGCTGAGTGTAGATGGCCCACCCGAGGAAAGTTGCCAGCGTAAAAGGAGACACAGAGGGGAAGAGTGCAGTATTGTGGGTTTTCCTAAGTATTGCTGTTTCGAGCTGTTGGTTCTCTAGAGGAGATTGTCATGCTGGCTTCCCCAATAGGGATTCAGCCATTATCATTGGAGGAGCTTGGGACCTCGTCACTGAGAGTGGCTGTGGTTCACTTTGGTGGAGCTCTGGTCCTTACTCTGCACATCACTTCCTGGCTCCGGAGGAGAAGATGTTTGCTATTTTATCTCCAGGAGAAGTTGTCACACTGGCTTCCTGACATGTACTCAACTGTGCTCATTGTCAGAGGAGCTCAGGACCTCGTTGTCACTGAGGATGGCTGTGGTACTTTTCGGGGGAGCTCTGGTCCTTTTTTGAATGTCACTTCTTGGCTCCAGTGTAGAACCCTCAACCTATTAGCACAGATCCTTCACCCTGCTGGCATAGACTTTCTAGCTTCCACCACAGATCCATAAAACAGACTTACGTAAGTCCTTATGGTGGGTTCTAGACCTCCAGTTGGACTCATGGGTGGTATTGTCATGGGCTTTAGGTCTTCAGCTAGACTCATGCAGGACATGATCCAGGCCCTCAGCTGAATTTTCTAGGCCTTTAGTGTTGTGGGCAGATTCCCTGCACTTTCTTGTATTTAACTCTGGGTGACCATCATAAAATAGTATTATAAATTCTGTGTCCTGTATGTAATTGTTCTCCTTGCAACCCCTGCCTACAGCAGTCAGGTTTGCTGCCTAGGCCAAAGGTGACGCCAACCTTCCCTGCTGAACTGTTTATCTTCTTAACAGCTGTGAGCTCCTCATCCCTGTGGGTAGAGGAGGTCATTTGAGATGCACAAAACAAGAGGACTTGGGAAACCTGCATTTCTTTAATGATCCCCAGACCTTCCTTCCCAGAAGGAAGAAAGGGTCTGAACTTGGCCCAGAAAGTCAGACACATCAAAGACATCAAAAATGCCTACCTAACAGGCAATGGTGGAGCATCCCTATAATCCCAGCTACTTGAGACGCTGAGGCAGGAGAATCTCAAGTTTAAGGGCAACTTAGTGAAACCCTGTCTCAAAAAAGGGAGATGGGAATGTAGCTTAGTGAAATAGCACTTGCCTAACATGTTCAAGGTTCTGGGTTTGATCCCCCGTCCTGGGGGTGGAGGACCAAGTAAATGGGAGTTATGAGCTAATGTGCGTAAGATCACAACTGTCCAACAGGTGAATTCCAAACCTGGATAGTCCTCAAAAAATGTGGGACCCCTCAGAGGCTCCCAGTGAGGCCCCAGTGGAGCCCTGGGTCGTCAGTGGGCCTCCAGAAGAACGGCAGGATTTTCTGGACTGGCCGTATCCCGTGTTGAGCGTCAGAGAAATGAGGATTGCACTGGACGTGTCTGGTGACTGTGGTCTGCTGTATTCTCCCTTTGGCGACCACTCCCCCTCATTTTATAAACACTCTGCTGAGAGACTACCGGAGAACCCTGGGCACATGTTTTGACTCTGAAAGTCCTAGGAGAGTAGAGAGAAAGGTCACTATGTTATTTTAAATACAAATTTGATACTTAGATGTATTAATGGCCTGGCATACAAAAGTTGAGAAATAACTCCCCACTCCCCTCACCGACATGTCACTTTGACATTTAGCCTCTACATTTTGAGAAAGCTGACCACACCAGAGATCCCAAAAAGGAAAAGTGATACAAAGAGAAGGGATGGAAATGAAGTCTAAGCAGAAAGCTGAAATGTGCTGTGATTCCTAAGCTTGGGAAGAAAGAAGCCCAAGGATGGTGGCATCTCTGCGTTTAGGTTAAAAGAAGGTTGGTTATAAGAAGGCTGCTGATCTGTTTTGTCAGCTAATTAAGTGACTTTATTGACATGTCTCCCCTGAGGATCTACCTTGGGCGGTGCAGGCATTGGATAGGAATCCAAGGGAAGACCCTGAGAGTCCAGTCTGGGGAGGGAAACAGAGACAGATTCACCCCGCACAGCCCAGCAAACAAGGGCCTGTCAGGCTTCCACGGCACTTCCTGAGCCTGCTGGTAACCTCAGGTGAGGGAGAATCAGGGTTCCGTTCTAGAGAGTCAGCTTGAAAGAGAAAAATACAAAAAATACCATCTGCAGGTCAATTAACTATGAATGAAGGCTACAAAAGAAAAAGTGGGTTTCTTTCCCTTGGAATTTTAAGAATGAAAACTTGTTTAAAGATCCTTTTACCTGGAGAGAAAAGGTTGTACCAGTTATTCTTTAAAAGGCCTATTTTTATGCATCTATGATATATCACAACTCTGAGAACAGAAATCTGTGGCTCGTTTGGTCAAAGGCACAGATGTTCAAGATTCACACACCCAATCTTTAAGAAAGTGAGGTGTGTGTGATTGGTCTGGGAACACCTGGAACCCGGGAGTGGCATGTCACTATCTCTATCTCTCTCTCTCTTTCTCTGTTGGCTCCAGATTTTTGTCTTTATTTTTCACACAACAGAAACAAAGTCATTGAGAAACCTGGCTTTACATCTCACTCTTTCCTGTTAAAGGAGAGCTGTGTCTGTTTCCTTAGTTCCAAGCCAAAGCGTTCCAGAGAAGGGCTAGGTCAAGTGTGTACCGCCAATGGCATTTGGCCAGGGCTCTTATTGGAACCTTGCAGTTGAGTCAGAGGGAAAATCAGATGCCAGGAAGAAGGAAGGGTAGACACAGCCATTAATGTCCACCATGGCATCAAACAAGATGTGTGAGGTAAGCCATGGAGCTGAAGGAGCAAAAAGAAAGAAGTAGAAAAAATGTGGAGGTAAAGATGGGGAAAGGCCAGAGAAGGGTGGGGTATAGGGTCATTCTGTAGCATAAGCAAGCAAATTGCAAGGGCATTCAGTTCTACTCTTGAACAAAGATGCCCTGGGCAATATATATTTCTTGCCAATTTCCTTTCAACCTCAGCTAATAACTTTTCCTCTTTAAATTCTGTCTGAGCAAGTTGGCAAAAAGCTTTGTAACACTTTATGTTTATTTGTGCTTGGTATAGCTAGAAAGATTCCTATGAAGTTTTCTGCCCTCTTCATTTTGTCTGTAGGTCTCTATCCAACATGAGCCCTTTCTTTATAGGGTAGTTGGGAAACGTGAACTGTAATAATATTTGCTAGTAGCAGCTACATCTTTCTACTTGGTAGACAATGCCTTCCAGCCATCAGCTTTAGCTGTGAGTGTGACAGATGTATATTTGCAGTTGAAGATGGATACCAGCTGGGTCCTAGCTTTACCAGAATAGATCACCAGCTTGACAGTGGTAGGAGCCAGAAAGACTAGAATTTGAACCCAGGCTGTGAAATGAATAGAATATAATGGGGATTGTGATGCGCTGGATTCCTCTTCTCAAACATAATATGCTTTCTTCCAGCTGCCGAGGGTATGGACTGCTGACCTATCTCACCCAAAATTTCACTTTTCTCCAGCGTGGCCAGGCTGATGCAGGGATTCGAAGGCCCAGAACTCTTACTGTAGTTCAGGGCAATTTTGAAGGTGATCCAGCTCGGTGCTACTGCAGGATCTGCTGTGGCGTTTGTTGTGATGGCAATGGCATTCCACCTCTCCCTCCACCTCTTCCTTTTTCTTTGCTCTTTAGTGTTTCAGTGAGCACTCCGAGTAAACTTCCCACATGCAAATTTCTATCTTAGCATCTAAGCTAGACACTACCTTTTAGGGCTTTTTCTATTGGGATTAAAGCCTATATATGTTTTAACCAGTTGTTCAGTTAATTGTTGTAGTGCCTTTAAAGCCATCATCCAAAGAGTTCAGTCCCAGAGTTAAGTCACAATTAAATAAAATGCAGTCTGTTTAATCAGAATAATTTCAAAATAACTCCAGTCCTTTACTTATTTTGTTACCTATTCTATTAAGACTATTAGTTGCAAGTTATAGAAAAGTCAACTATGATTTGGTTAAGGAATAGAAAAGTATATCTGTGTTTACATATGGTTGGTGGGAAAAGTTAATGAACCTATAACATCCAGGAGTAGACTTTTATGCACATCTGGACCCAAGGCATAATAGCTCTAGTCAGAGTCATCTGAAAGTTCAACAAGGACAACATCTCTGGATCTTTTTCACTCTCTATGTAGTATCAGGGTCTTTTTTTCCCTTACAGTCTAGCCACCTAGCTAGAATTCAGGTATGATATTCCAGGATATCTAAAAATGCAATAGTCACCAATATGCAATGACATGCAGCTTCTTGTAGTGTTCCATGCCATTTTAATGTTTGGCTTATAAATACAGTGATACCTTGGTTCATGAACTTAATTCATTCCACAATTTGGGGGAAGATGGCCACAGTCATGTTAGTCATCAGCTGTGGAGTTCCTGAAGGGAGTTGAAATTTTGCTGAACACTTCTGTTAGTGAACCAGATTGTTCAAGAAAAGAAGCATTCCTGAAGCGAGGTTTTACTGTACTAGAATGTCACTTCTAACACCTTTTGTGTTAGTGTTCTTCAGGCAAACAGGATCAATAGGATGTTTATTAAAAAGAAGTGGATCAAATTCTGTTGAGGCTGAGAAATCCTCAGATTTCTACAAGGAGCAAGCTGGAGACCCAGGGAGGTCAGTGCTGTAATTCCAGACTGAGCCTTCAACACTGAGGCTGTGGAGAGCCAGTTCTGTTAAGTGAATAGGCATGAGGCATAGAAAGAGCTGGTATTGCAGTTCATGTCCAGAGGCAGAAAAAATAACAATGTCCCAGCTCAAACACTCAGGCAGGGGAGTTCCTTCTGATTTAGCTTCTTTTGTTCTATTCTATGTCTTCAGATCTTCTATTGATGAAATCAAAACGTGGGCCAGAGAAACAATACAGAAGGCCAGTGTAGAAGTAGAAGACTTGAACCACATTGTAAACTATTACTTACATCCATCTATAGAACACTCCACTTTATAAGAGAATAATTCTTTTCAAATCACCATGGAGCATTCGCCAGGCTAAACCATATGGCAAGCCATAAATCCTCAAAATTACTTAAAAGAATTGGAATCTTACAAAATATCTTCTCCAAAGATAATGGAATTAATACTGAAACCAGTAACAGAAATAAATTTTGAAAATTCACAAATATGTGGAAATTAAACAACATACTCCTAACCAATGAGCAAGAAAGAAATCACACAGAAAATTATAAAATACTTCAAGATGAATAAAAATGAAGATATCATATAACAGAGCTATGAAATGTAGCTAAAGTTGTACACAAATATATATTTGTAAATGCTTATATTAAAAATTGCAAGTCATTAATACAATGTTCTGCCTTAAGATATGTAAAAAGAGCAAACTAAAGCAAGCAGGAAAAAACGATAAAGATTTGAGCAGAAATGGGTGAAATATAGACTAGGAAAGCAGTAGAATCAACTAAATCAAATTTAGCTAAATTGACCAAGAAAAAGAGAAAAAAGCTAAAATAGATAAAATCAGGGAATAAACAAGGAATATTAATGTCAACCTTACAGAAATAAAACGGATTATAAAGAAATCTATGAATCTCTATGTGCCAATATATTACAGAGCTTAGATGAAATAAATTCCTAAAAAGATATGAATTACTGAAACCAACTTAAGTAGAAATAGAAAATCTGAATATACCTGTAACAAATAGAGATTGAATTAGTAGTAATTAGAATCTTCCTATTCCCAGATGGCTTCACAGCAAAACTATGGCACATTTAAAGAATTAATACCAGCTCTGTACAGATTTTTCCTAATCACAGGCCAGTCCTGTGGCACTACAAAAGATGTTTCCTGGGGGTCATCTGAGATTCTAGGCCAACTCTTAGCTGTAAACCTCTGTAAAAATAAAAAATAAGTTACGTAATTTCAAGGAACAGTGTCATGGGGTAAACATTCCCATCCCAAAAGGGAGGAATGGGTGGCATAAAAGAATCAGATCAAAGCAAGACCAAAAACCAGCAGGGCCAACAGCAAATTCTGTCACTCCAGGTCTAGCATCCAGCATAAAAAGTGGTAAAATGTGAGTTCTAAGGGGCATGGGCAGTCCCACTTCTATGGTCATGCTAGTTGCAGCCCATATGGCCCCTCTCTTGGACTTGCTCCACTCATGCCTTGCAGGTTTCCTGGCTTGATATTCCATACTCCTGGCATCTCCAACTTCCTTTGGTCTCCACTCACCTTTGACTTCCTTTCTACAGTTTTATGCACTACCTTTTCAGGAGCCTTTGGTTGGCTTCCCCCAGGACTTCCTCTGGAATCTGCATGGAAGCCTGTCTGACCCCACAAATTCTGCATTTTGCATGCCAGCAAAAACCACCATCACATGGATGACACCAAGTTCTGCTGTCAGTGGAAGCAATAGCTAAGTAAATGACCCCTTGGACCGTTACAACAGCAGTTTTGAGGTGCTTAAAAGGCTGGGTGCAGTGAAATGAATTCAGGGTAACTAATTCCCTAGGATATTCTTCTTGAGTAGAGGTCCTGAGGACTCTCTTCTCAAATGACAGGTTGATACTTTTGCTCCCTTGAACCTGTGATGAGTGTGGTCTTATTGATTCCTGAGATACCTTCAAGGCATCCTCTTGCCTCTGTATAAGGTTCTTAATTTCTGTTTAAGGGTGCTAATCTTTTTAGCAGTCACATCTCTTTTAATCCCAACTTTTTACATGGTTCTTTCTGGGCTGAAATTTAAATTTTCAAAATTTCCTGCTCTGATTTTTGCCCCTGGTTCTCACTATAAATCTGGTTAAAAGCAGCCAGCAGTACTTATAGCACAGCCTGAAGGACTGTCTTAAAATTTCCTCTACCAGATTCATTAGTCTACCACCCTTAATCTTAGTCTCCTGCAAAAATCTCATGACATGAGTAATATGTTAACAAATTTCCTGCTACAGTGTAATACACATGGCCTCTAGTCCAACTGGCAATGGAATCCTTGTTCCAAACTAAAACCTTCTGAGCCTGGTCTTTGCTGTTCACATTTCTATCAGCCTTCTGGTCTTCTGAGATCTGATCAGCATAAAGCTCAGCTTACAGCTTTCTAGGGCTTCTCTAGCCTGCATCCCCAAACCTTTCCAAACTCCTGCAAACCAGCTCAAAAGGCTTCTAAATCACATGGTCAAGTACAGTCACACCAATGACTTCATTCTTGATACCAGTTTTCTGTATTAGATTCCCCATTTCTGCAAACAATACCCAACACTCCCAACTGAAAGAAGGAAAGGTTTAATTTAGCTCATGGTTTGGGAGGATTCAGTCAATAGTCATCTGGTTCCGAGGCAAGAACAACATGGCAGAAGGTGTGGTGGAGCAAAGCTGCTTGGTTCATAGCAGCTGGGGAGCAAAATGGGAAGAATGCAGGGATGAACAAGCAAGGGATGTCAGAATGGCTGAGCTAGTGATCATTCACATGTGTGGAGCTGAGAACATGGATTGCCTGAGGAACACCCTGAGGGCATGAAATGCCCCAGGAGAACAGGTGTTCCAGCCCCAAAAAACACAGGACATGAGAGGTGAACTAGCAAAGGGGTGTCACATGACATTAACCTGCCAAATGTATAAATAAAAATGCCCTGCAGTGGTTTAGTAATTCCTTTCCTCCCATCAGGAGAGAGGGCTCCACCTGACCTCAGCTTTCTGTATACTGTCTCTTATGTTTATTTCTCCGTCCTATTGGCATCCTTCCCCCTGGGAAACTTTGAGAGCTACACAGGATGTGGCGCCTTACATGGTACCCAAGGCCACCCTGACAGTCCCAAGAATGTGCTATACTAATCTGCTAGGGATTTCTTAATTCATAAAAGTTGACATATCAGGATTAACAGTCACAAGGTGCAATTTTTTGGGGAAATGGTTCACCTTGGAGTCATACACATAAACAGACTATCATAACACACTAGATGTGTTTGTAAATAAACTAATGACATGAATGTTTAATGCCTCTTTTCTAAACTAGAGAAGGTGACAACTGAACACATGTCCATTTTATTACTTGGGTGACTCTCCAGTATTAGCTATAAATCAAGAATTGTATATGATTAAGCTTGTTTTGTAGTTTTAAATTCTGAGATTTAGATTTTTGATTTCCAAGTCAGGACTTTGTCAGTAATTTTTATTCTACAGTAAAATGAAATTTTGACTTTGATTGCCCCATAATAATTATTTTAATTTAAAGAGAAAAAGAGATGTACTTTTATTCTTCCTCTTTATTTTTGAAGGAACAATTGGTTTTTCTCCATGAGTAATAATCATGAGGAATTTTTTTACTCAATAATTGTACTGCTGACCAGTAATCAGTTTTATTTAGACTGAATAAAAGAATAAAGTAGAATGTAACAGCAAGTAAGACATAATTGAGGAACTATTCTGTTTGCCCTGGGGCTTTGACTGTACTACACCTTGGATATGAAGTAAAGGATGGTTCTGATTAGTAACTGTATCACTGATTCATACTTACAGATAGTGAATTGCTGCTTATCACTGAAAATGTTATGACTTAGTTTCTAGGGCTTTATAGTAGACAGGGAAAGTAATTAGCTACTGAATTTTTTAATCTGATTTGTTCACTTTTGAAATACTGCAGGTGTTAAGTGAATACTATAAAAAGAAGTAACAAACCAGCCATCTGTCCTCCAGATGTTCCAGGGAAAGGGTGCTATACCATTCTTAAACCAGCATTTAAAATTTTGAAAATTCATATAAATGCACACTTTTAAATTATTGAAAAAATATTCTGAGTGGTTTTATATCCCTTCATAGAACAAAACAGTTGCTTAGGCCAACCCACATCATAACATTAGCTTTCATTTAGGGCATTTGTGTTCTAGAACTTTAAATATTTTTTTTTCTCAGTTGTGTACTGTAGCTTCTTTGACAACCATCTGGCACCTACATAAATATTGATGCAACTTTTATCTACCTAACTTTGAGTAGCTATTCCCTGTATTTGTATGACATTGTTTTTGTTATCCAGTGATGAGTTAATTCAGTCTCATTCTGAGTTGACTTTTTGTATGGGACATTAATGTTTTTCTTTTTTGAAAAAGTAGATGCAAGAGTAAAAACTTAGGGCTCATATAAAATGATTTTGAACTCTAGATTCAAATCTTTATAATTTCCAATATGAAACAAACAAACAACAAAGCCCTAGGGCTCAGAGATGGGTGGGGCAGTACAGGCTGGCTGGCAAGATCAGATTCAGAAACTTTCCGCACCCACTTTTTGGAATTCTGTACTGCTAAGCTTGGTAAGTCCTTCACAGATAATTATAGCCAAGTGTCTCTGCTTGAGAGGGTTCTTTAATAGGAACCTCAGCCCCCATCCAAAACCATGAAGTTGTAATATCCCAAATTCAGACAGGTACCAGCAGGAAGTGAATGGGTTTAGGGGCATCAGAGCCTTCCTAGAGCCCCAAATCACAGATTAGCTCTGCAATGTAGTCTACTAACAGTTTCCTTATGAACACTCAAGCTATTAGAGGAATAAGTCTATCCTTTTCCCTAAAGATAATGGTTCTTTCAGAAATCGGAGGACTCAAGAGTCCTTGGGAACTGCTCTGTAACTATTGAAATCATAGTTATTTTGACCTCAGTAACCCAAAGCTACCAACAATGGCAGAGGAACCAAATGGCCAGGTGAACAGTTTTTCTCTTTTATTTCAGAAGGCAAATGATTCCTTAAGTGTGTTGGGAATGCAAGTCATAAACAAACAAAAAACATGTTGATTTCCTCTGTGTAGAAGTTTGTTTTGTAAGCTCAGTATTTCAAGTTTTACCTGTAACTGGCGCAGGTTCGGGCAAGAAATGTTTCATTGAATTAATTAATATTTTAAAGTAACTTGCTTAACTTTTTTTTTTCTTCTTGCATACATTCAGTTAAGCAATTCTGTTAGTAAAGACTATTGGTGGTTTAAGAAAAAAATGAAGGAGTTCATCTCTGGCAGAGATTCCTAAATTTGTGATAGTGGTGGTTACTGCACCCAAGGTTTCCAACTTAATTAGTAACACTGCAGTGTAATTTCATTGTGGCTGTTTCTCTAGCTGTTAATTTAGCTGATTTGAATCTATTAAGGTTTAATGGAAACAGTTTCACACTAATTAGCCAGCTCCGCTCCATTTGCTAGCAGTTGATTTCAGGTAGGATGTGCTGGGTCTTTTTCCCCATGGGGCTTCTTCAAGCAAACTCTGCAAAGGCATTCACTTTGGCTATGCTGGGCATCTAAAAACAGATCATTGAAACCATGTTTATAATCAAAACCAGAGTCTAGCCAGTGACTGAATACTGAAGTTGCTTGGGTTTTGGTTTTCCAGCTGCATTTCCAATGACAAAATTCCAAAGACATTTTGTTTATTGGTTATTTCCAGGAGATCTGCCACTAAGCTAGGACAAAAGCTTTACAGTATTGTTTAGCATCTTTTTTAAAAAGCTGAGACAAGTACTTTCCATTTCATTATTGTATTAAGACATTGGTGATTTTGAAAATTTGATATTTGTGTCTGATAACTTGGAGACTTCATGTGGCTTTTCTATTTTCCGCAGGACTGTTTAAGCTGATCAGGCAGAACCTTGATCCAAGGCATAGATATTGATCCGTCTCAGTCATTTCCCAAGGCAAGCAGTGGGGCTCAGACCAGTTCTGGGGGGCAGACCTGAGCCCCCAGTATCCTCACTTTTCAGGATTGTAGCAGCTCCCTTCCTCCTTGCATAGGTAACTATGTCCTGCAGCCCCTGAACAAAAGCTTCCTCTATAGGCTCATGATAAAACCTCACGGTAAGCTGCAAACCAGCTGAATGGCAAATTCAGCTGAAAGGAAGGCAGGGGACGCTATCAGAGAGAACTTGACGATTGCACTGCTCGTGTCTTCTCTGTCCCCCTCCTCTTGCAGCTGTGTCCCACGGAACTTCCTCCCCCATCGGTAAGAACAACTCCCACTGCTTGTCAGTTGTCTGCTCTGAGCGGTGACTCAGATGTTGGCAGGGCTTTCATCAGTCCCGGAAACGGAGTCTTGAGTCAGCACGTTCACTGCAGAGGTGTGACAGGGATGTGTGACTGCATGGCAACAAGGGGGGATCCAGCCGCCACTGTCACATCGCACGGTTTCCTTGGGGTAGGACCGTCCCTTCTCAATTCCTGCTTTCACCGGGCCGTTAAACTACACGCTTGTCTCATTTCAAAATTCAGTGTTTACCTTGTGTAGAGTGGCATACCACACTTCACAGTACCATGAAAAATTTGTTCTCAATTACTCATTCAACAACTATTTATTCAATATAAAAGAATCAGGTAGACTAGATTTTCCAAGATAATTCCATTTAAAGAAATTTTGATATTTTCCATAAGGTAATTTATTAACCATATTAAATGTGGTCTTAATATTTGTGGTTCTTATACAAATTAGGAAAACAGAGAGGCACATGTTATGCTTTCCATTTGATTATATCACCTGTGTGTTGGAATCTTTGTTAGGTATAATGATGATAAGGTGTGACTCTTGCTTCAACGTGTTTACCGTAGCTAGGAATAGGAGGTGTATACACTGGTAACTCTAATGGAGGGTGTAAAGAAACGAGGAAGAAAATAGTGGGCACTTCAGAGATTTCCTTGAGCTGGACAAGTTACCCAGAGCAAGTGCAAAAGGATATGGAGAGCTTTGCAATAAATAGCAGAGGTCTGTGGTAGGGTGTTGAAGGCAGGCAAAATGTGTGAGCAAAAACCTGCAGAGAAGGATGAAGGAGTTCAGGTCATGTGAAGCAAGCCCAGTGAGGTGAAGAGGGAATGGCAGACTGATCAGTCCTGCAGGGAGACTGGACATCACGCAGTAAGCAGTGGGGAAGGGGGAAGCTGAAGGTAATTCAGGTGGGGGTCATAATCAGGCTAGGAAGACCTTCCACAAGTAGAAGGGTGGAGACACAGGGAAGACAATGGGAATGCAGGAAACTTGAAAGGCAGGTGGGGCCTTTGGTGGTATAAAGGAAACGGTCAGGCCTCCTGATCTGGAGGCAGAGGACTGTCTGTGTTCATCTATAGCCGCTGGGAGTTCTTGCATCTGTCAAATGTATGGTGGTGGTCCGGGCAAAATAATGGCCAAGGAAAAGGAACTCTGGGTGAGTTAGAGCAACACCTCTCAAACTTTAATGTGTGTACAAACCACTTGGGTTCTTGTAAAAATAAAATTCTGCATTTGTAAGTCTAGGCAGGGCCTGAGATTAAAACTCCCAGGTGAGGCCCATGTCCTGGCTCAGAGACTACACTTTGAGTGGCACGGTGCTAAAACTACCTCTATTAGTAGTTTCAGGCAGTGATTCGTAACAGCTGAAGAATCTTATGAACCAGTCATCCAATTGTGCCTAAGCGTTTTTATTTCTTTAAATCTCATTCTGAATGTGGCAAGAAGCTAGTGCGGGGTTAAACCAGTATTTGTGTGTTTAGGTTCTAACTTCACTGCTGGAGACCAGGACCCTCTCCCCAGGAGGATTGCGAACAGGCTGTCTGGGTGTCAAAGGTGTCAGAACCCTGCAACATAACATCCCTCCCTTGGGATAGGTGAGTGTTTGGGGGGGGGAATCCCAGGAAGTGGAAGTGGATCCCTTTACTTCTAGAAGACTTCCATCTGTATTGGGCTTGTAGGGGAATGGCTTTGGGGCATTGAGGATGTCAAGGAAGGGAGGATACTTTTCCAGGGGTGGCGGATCCTTCAGCTCCTCCTGCCACAGTTTCTGGAATCAGCTTGCAGCCTGGGAGAGCCTAGGGTGATGACCAAGATGGCAGCAGGAAAGCAGGCAGTCAGGTGAGCTTTGCAGGGTTTGGCCCCTCTGGCTCTGAAGCTGCTCTCCACAGATCCAAACAGTATTGCCTGTTTGTTGCCTGTTACTCTATGAGGCCCTTCATTTCCGGGGACACCAGCTGTGTCTTCCTGCCTGCTCTCCTGGTAGTAGAACCTGTGGCCTTTGTGTGAACCAGGAAACAGGACTTTTACTCCTTTTTGTGGGGCTGGATGAAGGGGTCCACATGCTCATCAGTACACTTGGAGTTGTCTATAAATACAGGACAATTGCTTGTCCTTCATCATCATAGGCCATGTCTGACTTAGTGATCAAATTAGTAGGACTTGGGCTGGGAGTTTAGCTCAGTGGTACAAGAGCCTGCCTGGCAAGTGCGAGGTCATGAACCCCAGTCCTCCCCCCTCCCAAAAATTAGTAGGATGTTATGGTTTGTGTCTAGGTGGCCCCCAAGCCTCATGCAGTTATGGAGGCAGCTGAATCTAGCGTTTGTGATTGGTTTGTTATCTAGTGCTGGGATTGGTGGTGTGAGTGCTGCACCTGCCCAGGAGTGGAGCCAGCACACAATATGAGGGAGGGAAGAAGGCATGTTTTTTCCCTTCTGCTCTTTCACTCTTGTTGCTTGCAGCTGCCATGAATGGCTACCCCTCAGCCATGTCACCCTGCCTTGAGCCAACTGAGTATGGACTGAAACCTCCAAAAACTGTAAGAAATAAACCTTTCCTTCCTTCATTTTGGGCATCAGGAATTTTGTCTCAACAATGAGGGAAAAGTAACCAAGACATAGGACTTGATCTGCCATCAACCTACTAAGGAAATTTTGGGTCACCCTTTACTCTCGCGGGACAACCATGCCAGACTGCTTATTTGCTTAACCTGGTCCCTGGTCTTCCTAACCCCACCTCTGAAGTCAGAGCTCTAGAGACACCGTATTAACCTGGAGAAGGACTGATTACTATCCTGGGCAGTGGAGTTTGAGGCCCCAGACACAGCCCATACCTAGTATTGCCCAGCCTAACGTCACAGGTGGCCAGCACCTACAGATCCAGGTGCTTGAGTCTCACTGTCACATGGAATTCCTGTGGTTTGCATAATGAGGCTGAGAGGCCCTCACTAGACAGCTGCATCTTTTCACAGTGGAGGTGGAAATGGACTGTAGGTGGCTCTCCCAATTTCTTTCTTTCTTTCTTTCTTTCTTTTTTTCTTTTGTGGCACTAGGGATTGAACTCACAACCTTGCACCTGCCAGACAGGCACTTAAGCCACTGAGCCAAACTCCTGGCCCTAGTTTTTTGAGACAGGGTCGCACTATGTAGCTCAGGCCGGCCTTGCGCTCACGTTATATAGCCCAAACTGGCCTTGAACTCACAACACTCCACCTACTTTAGCCTCCCGAGTGCTGGGATTAAAGGCGTGAGCCACCATACCCGGTTCTTTCACTTTCTTTGTTAGGTTAATTCCTACATAATTTTTCTTGATGTATTGTGAATGGTATTGATTTCCTAATTTCTTGTTTGGTTAGTTCATCATTAGTGTACAGGAATGCTATTCATTTTTGTATGTTGATTTTGTGTCCTGCTACATGGATGAATTTGGTAATTTTAGGAGTCTTTTGATGAAATATTTAATGTCTTCAATGTAAAGATCATGACATCTGAAAATAATGGTAATTTTTCTTCTTCTTTTCCTGTGTGTATCCTCAAGCTTTTTTTTTTTTTTTTTTTTTTTTTTTTTTTTTTTTTTTTTTTTTTTTTTTTTTTTTTTTTTTTTTTTTTTTTTTGCGGTACTTTGGATTGAACTCACAAAGTCGCGCCTGCCAGACAGGCGCTTAAGCCACTGAGCCAAACTCCCAGCCCTTCCTGTATGTATCCCTTTTATTTCTTTTGCCTGATTGCTCTGGCTAATGTTTCAAATCCTGTATTGGACAGGAGTGGTGATAGTGAACGCCCTTGTCTTATTCCTGGTTTTAGAGGGAAATCTGTCAGCTTTTCCATTTAATATGATTTTGGCAGTTGGTTTGTCATGAGTGACTTTAATCAGATTGTGATAATGTTTTTCCATACCTATTTTCTTTAGAGTTTTTATTGTGAATGGATGTTGGATTTTGTCAAAGGCTTTTTCTCCATCTATTGAGATGATCCTGTGATTATTGTCCTTGCTTCTGTTTGTGGTGTATTACATTTATTGATATGCATATGCTAAGCTGTGTTTGCATCTCTAGAATAGAACCTAGTTGGTAGTGATAGATGATCTTTCTGATTATTTTTTTGTATCCTATTTGCCAGTGTCTTATTGAGAATTTTTGCATCTATGTTCATTAAAGAGATTGGCTATTAGTTTTCTAATGTCTGTCTGTCTGTCTTTCTTTCTTTCTTTTTTTCAACTGGGCCCTTGTCTGGTTTTGGAGCCTGGTTTCGAGGGTAATGCTAGCCTAAGGAATGATTTTGGAAGCACCCTTTTCAATTTCATTAGAGTTTAAGGAGTATTGGTATTATATCTTTTTTGAAGGTCTTGTAGAATTTAGTGGTGAATCCATTAGGCTCTATACTTTCTTAGTTGGTAGAGTTTTTATTCCTGCTTTATTTTCATTACCTGTTATTGGATTGTTCAGAGTTTTCAAGTTTTCTTCGTTCAGTTTTGGTAATTCACATATGGCTAGGAATCTTTCCATTTCTTCAAGATTCCACACTTTCTCACAGTAATTCCACACTTCTCACAATCTTCTGGATTTTAGAGGTATGAATTTTGCATTTTTCATTTCTTTCCTTCTTTTGGGAAATTTGGCTAAGGGTTTGTCTTTTTTTTTTTTTTTTTTTTTTTTTTTTTTTTTTTTTTTTTTTTTTTTTTTTTT
>RJWM01013641.1:0-28377 GCA_004363535.1 Dasyprocta punctata
AAAAGTAATAGTTGCTGATAAGTGAGAATTTCAGTGCAACTGAGAGCTGCACACAAGGCTGACAATTACATTTTAAGCCAGTCATGCCAGTAAATATAATACAAAACAATGCACCATAGATACTAAAAATTTGGACAGGCTGTTAAACTTTTTTGAAATCATATTTAAGGTAGTTAATTTTCTCCCTCCTCTCCATCAAAGCATACAAAATGTATTTAATAAATGTGCAACAGAAGGACATCAATCTATTATCAAAGTGACTAAAGAGTTAATGCCAGGACTCAGTTTATAGGCTAACATTCCAGAATACAGAGAATTGAAGGTTGGAGACTCTGGGTAACCTCCACATTAAGAAAATTCTTGAGTTACCAAGGAGAAAGAAAGAACTCCTGTATTCTACGCAAACTGGCATATCTAAAATAATCTCTCAAAAAATTCAAAGAAAAAAGTTTAACAAGATTTGAAGAAAGCTTTATTTTAAAAGCTACAGCATACATATACATACATAATTAATTAATATTTGTGTTATCAAATTGAAATAAAGATTCACAACATACTCCAGATTTTCTGAAACTGTTTCTAATCAAAGGCAGGTACATTAAAAATCTGTTCTATGTGACAATAATTTAAAAGCTAAATGATGGAAGTAGAGAACAGATGTGAATTTGTTGAAACCTGTTATATACTAGGAATTTGATAAATCTTATTTTTGTTTGACCCTCATAAAACCCTGTGAGGAGTGTGTTACAGGAGACTAACAGGACATAGGTTCCAGGAAGGTGACAAATGATATAAAACTTCACATCTAAGATACAGCTGAAGTTTGAACTCAAGAATATCTGCCTTAGAAGGATTTGCCATGCACCATGACAACACATGGACTCCCAAAACAAAGACTGTAAAAAGTGCTTTGAGATCTTTATAGGTATTATATAAAATATGGAACAACATTGATAATACACCTGAATGCAGAAATTATAAAGAAGTTCTTAAGTTTTAGGACTCAATCGCTCGTTTTATAGGTCTTCACAGTAATAATTAAATGTCCCTTACTTTGTATTATGTATGTTTTCAAACTGCTATTTTAAAAGATCCTTGCTCAGCAGCCTTTTTGTCTTTTGTCATTTAACTGCTAATGACTACAAACGTAGGCAGCCAACGAAAACGCAGATGGTCCTATGGAACACAAACCACAGCAACATATGGCATACATTTTTCTGAGTAAATGTGCTTTTAACCTCTTGGTGTCGCTCTACCATTTCTTTATAAGGCCACTCATTTTCCAGGAATGTTCAGTTTTCAAAAAATAAGGCAGCAGGTTTCACATGTGTTGTATGGCCTTTCAGATGCACAGAATGTATCTAAATGCCTTTAAGCAAGTGCATTTAGCACTAACTTCCTGGCACTAGTATATATATTGATGAACTGTCTTCCTCTAGATGGTAAGCCTCTTGAGGGCAAGTGTCATGCCCAATATCTCACTTTATTAGCTGTGCCTGGCCGAGTAACACTACTATCTGTCATGCATATAGTAATATTTTACCTATAAATTGCTCTTGTAGGTGAGTCTCTTAGCTGCATAGTAACATTTACCACATCTATCTGATGAAATTCACTGAGGCTAAGTAATTAGCTAGAATCATGAACTCATAGGGAACGTTTTCCTCTTGCCCACAAAAATACCATGTACTACTTTATTCTCTTCTAAGGTTTTTATTACAAACAACAATACTTTGGACTTTAAAAAATTATTATTTAGTGCTTAGCATACATGTACAAGACACTAGTCTAAGGAATTTACAAATATTAACTCATTTAATCTTCCTCAAAATTCTATGAGACAGATATTTTATCACCATTTACAGATAAGGAAACTAAGGCACAGAAAGATGAACTCATCCAAAATCACGGGGCTGGTCAATCGCAGCAGTAAGGTTTGAATCCAGGAAGTACAGTTCCAGAATGTATGCTGTTAACCACAAAGTGTAAGAGTCCACAAAGATCTTTGCTCAGGATATGTGAGTGGTTTGTTCAATAAGAAAAAAGAAATGGACTTACTCTTCCATATGTAATTTATTGGATTACATTCTAAAACCTTAGATAGAAATCCATGAAAGTACTATACTAAATTTTCCAGTACTGAAGGCATATGTAATGGTTACCTTGACTGATGCATAAAATACCCAAAACAAAATACTCCAAACTTGAGGATTTTTGTTTTGTTTCATGACTTAGAAACATGAAAGGATTGCTCAGGCATTAGAAGTATTATATATATTCACATCTGTAAGTCTTTCTTGGGGATTTTCATATTACTTGTACAAGAATGTTGCCTGGTTTGAAATGTTTCAGTGTTCATTCTATACCTGAGCTTGAAAATCATCTAATTCTTTTTAATATTTTCATTTTTGACTACTTTGTCTTTAGGTGTAGGGCAACCACTTACTTCCAATATAATGTTTAATACTTTTAACATTTTTTATTTCAGTTACATTGAAAACATGCCAGTAAATATCCAAACATATTGTAAAGATTTAAAATTTGTGGTGTGCATACATATATCAACAAGAGTTATGAATTGTGTATATCCCAAGCCTAGATAAATTATATTCTGAAGAACAAGCATCACAGTAGTTAGCCAGGTCATAATAAGACACTGCATGTAAAATGTAAAAACTACCTTGAATAAATTATCTCTAAGTTAACACTCTCATTAGAATGACATATTTATTATTTCTGGGTTTATGATGTTGCTTTAATGCATTTTTACTAACAGCTCTAATGGCACATTAAGAGACCATTTCAGATCTCCCTCCCTATTGGAATTTGCAGATTTTTATTTACATTTGAGCTAAAATAATATGTTAAAAACAATCATTCACTTTCCAATATAGAATACCATTTTTTCTGCCCAGAAACATTTAATTAATGCAGGATATTACTTTTAGTAATTATTTTTGCACAGAATGACTCTAAAATTAATTGTCAATTGTAAGACTTTAAAAACTGGAAGATTGACAATCAAAACAATGTTAAATGCTTTGTTTATGTGATGAAAAGGAGTGATCCTTTAATTCCCTGACACACATTAAACTGATTTCACAGACTTTCTGTACTGGTGTTTGTAACATAGTCAAGCGCTTGAGGTTATGTAAAATAAATAATCTTGAGATCTTATTGCAAATGTTTGCAATTTATGATGTAAACTGATTTGGGAAGAAAGAACAAGATCCCACGTTGTTGAAGCCAAAAAGGCATTTTTTAGAAATCAAAATAGTTCCGAATTTGAGTACTGCATTATACTAAAGTATTACCATCTGAGGATCTAAAAAGTTTCAAATCTGGGGGGAGACTCAAAATAGATGTATGTGGGTTCAGTTCCAAGTAAAGGCCTCCCATCTTACTGAGACTCTTGAATAATAAAGTCCTTAACACTAATCATGTCTTGAATAATCTCTTTTAACTCAGTTTTCCCCAAGCACAGATTTTATAACTCCGGACTTTTACTAATTACTGAGTTTTGACCAGGACATTATGCATGTTCGGCCTTATTTAAAGTGAACACTTCCTCAGACTGCTTCTCAGGATGGCTCAGAGAACGAGGGGTTTGGTCCTGGAGGTTGGGCCATGGTGATCCGGGAAGTGGGCTGTGCGTGAGCGAGTGTGGGAGCCTGTACCTTAAGGCCCCTGAACTAGGGGTAGGGAAGGCGGCTTCCGCCCCTCTGGAGTCGAGAAAGAAAGCAGAAAGCTGTGAAGGAACTTTGGGGTTCTCTGTAGTCTGGGTTCTACAGACCGCGCCGGTTCGTACAGCCACTCTGGCCCAAACGGAGGCCTTTATCACCAGACCAAGCTGTCCCCGCAGCCCTTCTCCCCCTGCACTCCCGCCCAGCTACTCCTCAGGGTCTATGCCCGCCCGCCCCCACCACCCCGCAGCCGACCTGCTAGGCTATCTGAAGCGCGGTGATTGCGGTAGCCCTGGCCAGCTGGACCAGGGCGCGCCGCCTCCTGTGACCTTGGGCTTCCCCTAAGCTCAACTGCGGGGCTCTGGGTGGTCCCCGGACGGAAACGCCACCTCCCCTACCACGTTCTCCTCGGGAGACCTCTAGTCACCCTCAGGGGTCCCGGGAAACAGCGGAGCCCGCACAAGGGAACTGGGTTAGGGTTGGGGCCCGGGACCTTAAGGTTCGCTCCCCGAGCTCACCAGTGGCCACAGGGCAGAGGCGGGAGACGCAGCCTCTTCAGGGCGCACACGCCCGCAGGAAGATGTTATAAAACTACGGGTGTTCTTCCACCCGGAAATCCCCAAGGTCTGAGTGCTGAACAGGGAAACCGACAAATTCTGTTGTTAAAAGTCTCTGGAAACTAAGAGAGAGAAAAGAATCGCCCACGACGAGGCTGAGGAACAGCTTCGAACTCGACCTCAGACTGGGGAGAAGGCTAACACGGCAGGGAGCATGTTAGAGGGGGTCCCCACCATCCCTCTGGTTTGGAGAGAGGGTGGCCTGGGACACGCTCACTGGGGACACCTCAGTCTTAACAGTGGTTCCCCACATCCCTAGAGCCCGGCGCAGCACGTCCCGGGTCAGGCCTGGCCAGGGCTGAGTCTTCATGTCTTCTACCCGCCACCCCGACCCCCGGCAAGAGGCAGCACCTTCACGCTTTAACAGTGTGCCCCCGCCTCCCCCATGAGAAGAGGGCCTAAGAAAGGCGGAAATGGAGCTTCTCCGTAGTCCAAGGATGGATTAAAACCAGGCTTTTCCTTAGTACTGTCCTGGCTTCTTTTCCCGACTCCGAAACAGAACGAAGCTGCTTCGGCCAAAGCGCTAGACAGAGAGGTGGGGGATTTGCCCTCCACTGTGCCCCTGACCCCTGCGCGTTTCCTCCCCGCTTCGCAAGTCAGCATTTGCTCGGCTCCGGGGAGGCTCAGCGACCTGGGACCCGCTGATGACGGTGCCACACATATCAAACCCAGGTGCATTTCTTGTGGTCCCACTTTCCTTCCTCCTAAAATGTCCCCAAATAAACTTCAAAGATGAAAGCATAGCAAAATGAAGAACGAGAAACTGCCTTGAAGAAAGGGATTACTCTACGTTATTTTACTTTTCATCTGTTCCCTTATTAACTTGGTATAACCCAGTTTCTAACTATGTGCATAACGCGGTGAGACGAGAAAAGGTGCGCTCAGCGCTAGAGCGCCCCAGAGTCTCTCTTCTCACCGCCCCTTGACTGTGGCAGGTTGGAGTCCAAGCACGCACTTTCCTAAGTGTTTGTGTGTGTGTGTGTGTGTGTGTGTGTGTGTGTGTGTGTGTGTGTAGGGGGGGAAGAGTGAAAGAAAAGAGAAGAGATTGAGAGAGTGTGTGTGCTTGATTCATCAAAAAGAAAGGAGACACTATCCTGGATATTTTAATAGTAACTGGAACAAAGATGACGCGAACCCCATCAAATGAAACAATACTATTTTCATTCAATTGATCTCAAAGTGTCTTCGATTAATAACTTGGCACTTATTTAAAAAGATTTAACAGAGGTGGAGCCATAAAATTTTGTACTGACAACACGTCATGAGATAACAGCATCTTCTTTTGTTTAAAATAACTTAATACACTAGAAAAAATATGGCAAATATAAATAATTTTGTTTTCATGGAGAACAAATAGTTACAAAGCTCAACTGCACACCAAAGTTCAGTTAGAAGAGCTTTTCCTCTTTCTTGTAAATTAGGAAAAAAAAAAAAAACTAAGGAGACTTGCTAGAGAATTGGGATACAGATTGCTTAGTCCAGGGCATCCCGATTTAAATAGCTACACGAATTGAAACAATAACAACAGCAAAAAAGATTACATGAATAGATACACCTTTGTGGAATAAAATGCAAGTGTTGAAAGTCAACCCTCAGTTCACACGTTATAGCCAAAATAAACTTTGTTCGTGTGTATCAACATATCTTACACAAACCTAGTGCCTGTATCTAGCTGGGTGTTATTTAAGGTGAATTTGAGGGAATGGGGGGGGGGGGTAAAGCACAGTCCTCAAATAGGACTTCAGGAAGCCAGCCAAAGGGAATACAAGAAAAGGAGAGTGGAGTGAACTAACAATGATTGAGCGCCTACTATGTGTCACACATTATACAAGGTGGTGTACCTTCATTATTTCATTTGATCTTCCTGTTTTCGTTCTCCTTTCCTCATGTTTTCTGCCCATCTCTATCTTCTTGGGACAATCAGTGTAAATTTTCCCCCTTCCGACTTTTTTCTTTTGAACCCCCAGGATCAAAGACAGGGCAAAAATACATATATATATGGATGTATATCAATTTCCGGATGCTTTTCCTACTGAGATGAAAATGGAGTTGAGTGTACGTGAGTAAAGGGAGAGGGGACACCATCAATGGAATACAAGTAACATGCAAACCAGAATTCACTGTCAGCAGTCCGGACACTTCTGCCATAATATTTTCTCAGAGGAATCATTGTCTGTGGCATCGTTTGTTTTGTTTTGTTTTTTGCATTAACATCGTTTTTGTTTCCCCCTTTGTCTTCATACTGTCTTTTCTCTTCTTGCTGTTCCATACATGGTGGGTTGAAACTCAAAGCATCTGATTCAACGTAAAAGGAGGCCCGCCTCTCTTATCAAATTTCTCGTATTAAAGTGAACTTCGCAGAAAAAGGTCAGTTTCAAAACCTGTGAACTTCCCAGCTGCGCACTTTTTTTCATCTTAATTCTTTAAATAAGTAAACCTCTTCCTTCTGTTTTGCCGTCTTAGCTCATTAAAAAACCATACATTTAACTCGGTAACACTCCCCCCCCCCCACCCAATTCTCTCGAGATTTGTTCAGGTTATTTTTCCATATTTTTAAATGTATAAAATACTTTAATTTTTAAAACTGTTTTTTCCGTCGTTCTCTCTCCGATTTCAGCTTAAGCCAAATATCAATAAGAAATAAGATCCCGTTCTCTTTGTTTCCTCTCTGGTTTGTCTTTTCTACTTTTTCTCTTTTTAAATCAGCAAGATTTTTCCCTATGCGAGAGTCCACCGCTGCAGCTTTGCCACCAGCCACACTCAGCCGTCCCGGCACTGGCTTGTCCATGCAGTCTCTCTCCAGGCTTTCCCAAACCTGCTTCTATCGAGCCGAATTCTAGGCCTACGGGTAAAAAGGGCAGGAGCCACGGGGCTGGTACACCTAGTGGGGTCCCGGGTCCCGCGCAGAGTCCGGCCCTCCGAGTCCGGGATGCAGAGGGAGACAAGGGGCGGCCAGCGGGGCGGAAAGAGGGTCGGCTCCGGAGCGCTGAGGGGGTGACCGAGAAGCAGCAGGACGCGGAGGGCGTGCAGGGTGGGCCCCGCTCGGAGGCGCGAAGGTAGCGCTTGCGTTGGCGTCACAGACCTAAGGCGGCCGCGTGCTTTTTGGCTTTCAGTCTGAGATCCGCGATGCTGGAGTTCTTGCTAGTGGTTTTGGCAGCGGCGGCCGCAGCCACTACAGAAGCGGCGGAGGCCGAGTCCGCGGCCAGCGTGGCAAGCGGCAGTCCGAAGGGCGGTGCCGGGAACATCATATAGGGCGCGTGCGCGGCCAGGTGCGGATGCAGGTGGTGGTGCGCGTGCGCCACGGCGCTGTCCAGCTGCAGCTGCGCCTGAACCTGAAAGGACAAGGGCGTCACGTTGCAATGACTATCCTAGGGTAACAACAGAATAGAAACAGAGCATTAACGGCGTCCAGTTTGGCCAGGTGAAGGTTGGGGTAGGGGAACAAGCAGGGGGGATTGGTTGAGCAACTTGTCTGGAAGGTGAATTTCTCAGTCTGTTGCTGAACCTGGGGAGCCACATGGATAAGTCCTTCAGCTTGGGCTTATTTCTTTGGGCCTGGACACCTGTCTGCACGAATGTGCTTCCCCCTCGAGAGCTGGGCGGGTGAATGGGCGACTTAACTACACTGTTAAAACACTGCTCACCTCAAAATCACAATTGTATATTTAAAAGGCTCGGTTTGAGAGCTCTAAATTTCTCTTCCTTACTCTGCCATACATCTCTTGTGCCACTACTAAAGCACTAAAGTACTACCATGCAGAACTTCTTCAAGTTAGTGGGGTAAAATCATATCTTCACAATTGGCATAACTGTGAGTCAGCAATAGTACTAACTTTTACGGTCATAAGAATTATCTGGAAATCTTTTTAAAATTCAGATTCTGCATCAGAAGGTCCTGAGATTCTGAATTTCCAACAATCTTCCAGGTGGCATGGTTCTGCTGACCTGAAGAACTCCACCTGCTGAGTAGTACCAGTTTCCTTTTAAATGTTTCCTTTCCTCTTTCTCCAAAACTTCTCTCTTATTTCAAAACTCCCAAATCAGGTTGCCAAAATCCTGTGGTGGCAAGAGAACTAACATCTCCCTAGCACTCTCATTACACAGACATACCCAGGTGTCTTCCCAGTTCAAGGTGCTGGTGACAGAACTAATTCATGACATCACAGTTGTGTCAAGCAGGGGTCCTAGCTAAGGATGGGGAAGGTCAGGCACTGGTTGGGAAAGGATTTTGCCCTCAGGCTTGGAGATTGGGGAGTTCAGAACACTGGGATTTCCCAGGATTAAATCACTGCTTCAGGCTGTCCTTTTAAAAAGGCAGTTTTAAAGGTTTCTTTATGGCTAAGAAAAGGACTGTAGAGGCAGGGCAGCCCTGGGAAGACTAAGGCTTCCCTCTTCATCATATATGAAGCTTTGTTTGCAGAGACAGCTTTTTAAAACAAGTCTGAGTTGGGAGCACTTGTTTTTGTTTATTTTTCTTCTGCCAGAGACATTTAATGTGACTAAGAGATAGAAAATACCTAGGAAAATAGAGGATTGCCTTAAAAATAGCTTAGGACTATCCTCTATATTGAATTTGACAAAACTTAATCAAAAGGCATTTCCCTCCTCTCCTCAAGTGCAATCTTTAGTGTATTTTTTAAAGACCATTTACTGTCCTCAGGACCCTGTGGGGATTTCCATGAAAACAGAGAGGACTAAACATTTAGAACCATGACACTGTATAGGTTTTTAAGAGGAAAAGGTCCACTATATCACCTTGAAATCAGTTCTTCAACTGTGTGGACATTGGGCTCACAGGGTATATTCAATACTCCAAACAAACATCCAGGTCTTTTTACATTTAAAAACAGCTTAAAATGAGACTCTGCTTACCTGCTGAAATGGCATCCTTAAAGCTCCTACATTGACATAGGGTGCAACTCTACAAGCTTCAAATTGGCTAGCAGCCCCTATAAGAACACCTGTAAAGAATAGCACAAAACACAATACTATTAGATTAACATTTCTAGTGTTGTTTTCCAGGGTTCCAAGATATATTCCTTCAGAATTTGACTGTTACCTTTCTAAACTGCTGTCTTAATTAAAATGAATATAATCGACTCCCAAACTTTAGGACTTTAACCATTTTTAGAGAAGTTTCTGAAATCAAGGACAATAATTATTTTTGAGATATTTTTCTATCTTTTTATTAACAATATTCTCCCACTTCTCTTTTTACTTATAGTAGCAAATGTTTCTTGTATGAGAAGCATACCTTTATGCAGTTGATTTTCTTGTTTTCTACATTTAGCTCTTCGATTTTGAAACCAAACCTACAAGTTGAAAGAGAGAGAAAAAAAACCTAGATGTTATGACTAAAAAAAAAAGTTTTAAACTATAAGAATTCAGTATAAAAGAGTAGTGTTTTAGGCAATGCTTGAGAGGTATAATAAGCAGTCTTTTGTTTATATAAAACAGCCTTAGTTTCCAAGCTAAAAATCTAAATAAACTACAAAAATAGAAAGATTTCATAAACTTTTATAAAATTGAATTTGTTCCTTGATAAATTACTATCAGTACTGGTTTCATCTTTTCATGCAACAGAGTTCCCAAGACCTGATATCAATGTCATATCTGACACCAATGTCATAATGGGTATGTTTGTTCAGTTAAGACCTGAGAAGAATGGACTCAGCAATAGCCTATAATATTAATTAACCCATCCTGAGGAAAAACCAAACACTAAAGCAAATAATGATTCTTTGGGGGAGGGGCTTGTAAGGGGAGAGAGGTAATTAGTGTCATAAAAGCCTCACTACAAAGAAGTTTAGAATTTCTCTGTTACACTGTGCAGCAGAGTGTAACACAGTAGCAGAATAATTGTGCTATTATCATGATAATCTAATTTGTTTCAGTTAGGACAGAGGGAAGCTTCTAGAAAATAGCTTTAAAATGTAAATAAAAGTATTTTTTAAAAGGCCAAAATAAAGTTAACTTCTTGAGACTAAAAGAAGAACATTCCATGAAAGGAGATTGGAATATGAATCAAGTAACTGCTGGGTATTTTATTCCTATCCTCTCAAATAACTTGCAAACTTCTAGATGCAGTATGACAGACTTTTTAAAATTCAAGTAAAGCTTGCTTTTATACTCCAGCTCCAGTACTAAAGCATATTGATTGGTTTACAAATTAAGGTTTTAAAACCCTATGAAAGGAAAATATTGCTTTAGAGCTTTCTCTGGTATGTTTTTAAAAGCAAGTGCCACAGTCAATGTAAATCTTCAAAAATTCCCCTGCTACTTAGTATAATAGAAGGGTGAATTTCATGCCAGGGTGGCATCCTTTGTATAACTCACATGGCCCGAGGCTTCTTGACTCTTTTTTTCTCCTAGAAGAGTTGGAATTGAGATACTATTACTCATAACTGTAATAATTATAATGGTTTCAAGGGGCTGCTATGCCTCTAGAGATTTCAGCGCACAGAGCAAAGCAGGAGAAGCTTTAAAAGGAAGGTTCTGCTGTTGACGCTGTGATGACCAAGGCAGCCTATTATTACTTTTCTCCTTCAATGTTACTGCTAGTTTTTTCCCCTGATCCTATTACAAGATGCGGAGAAGCCCCATAAGAATTGTGCATAGTTCGATACAGATGGTGGTCTCTGAGCCCAGAGACCCAGGGAGTATCTGTTACAGCGATACTTTGTAACAGCTGCAGATGTTCCAGCCTAAAACTGCTCCATGTGTTCAAACAAATAATGACCATCATTTTCTCCTATTTTATTATTTGAGCGGAAATACAATCTGAAACCTTTAAATTTGTTCCCCATAAAGCTGGAAGAATGTGTATATATGTATGTATATAATTTTCCTCCTTAATTGCCCCCAAAGCCTACTTTTGCTATTATATTCACCTCAACAACCAATAAAGAAAATCTGCTGTAATCTTGCCTTCACGGTGCATGACATTTGCTGGGGGTCAGGTTTTGAAAATGCCACTATTAAGATATGTGGGTTGTTTTAAAATTGAGTTCTGGGTTTGTTGGTTGCCTTGGCTAAGCAAACAAAGAGTGACCAAAACGCATTCATTTTTCTGCTGTTTTACACACAGTTTGAGATCGAGTACTAACAGTAGACTGTAAATTTCTGCACTTAACAATTGCTAATTTTCTTTATAGTCTGTACATCTATAAACCTAATTGGCATATCCGGTTGGCAAACCTAGACCCCCAGAGCAGACCCTCAATGAAACCCAATTCAGGCGAGCAAAATACTTGTAACTTTTAAGGCATCCAGAGATAAAACGTTTTCTGTGGGATTTTTTTTTAAGGCTTATAAAAGTAGGCCCATTAGGATTAAACCACATTAAAGCCAGCTCGAGGCGAGGGGGGTGCAGTTTATAGAAACTCTGGGAGCAAGCCCAGCACAGCTTTCTTCTGCAGAGAACATATGTTGGGATTGGGGAGGGGGTATAGGGTTTAGATCTACTTTACAAAATAAGACCTATAGTAAAAATATCCTGCCCCTTTTTATCCCGCACCAGGGACTTGAAACAAACTGCCTCTCCAACCCCAGGTGTATCTGGGTCTTTGCTCCCTAGGTCCACCCTTGATGTCCTCATAGTCTGGTACCTGCACTCGGGCCTCCGACAGCCCCAGTCTCTGGCTCAGTTCCTCACGCATGAAGGCGTCCGGATAGTGAGTCTCATCAAAAAGCCTCTCCAGCTCATTGAGTTGTTCCAGGGTGAAATTGGTCCTACTTCGCCTTTGCTTGATTTTGGTCTGGCCTTCGTCCTCCATCCCTTTCGCATCCTCTTTGCGATCCTTCAGATCAGGGGATACTGGAAGCGGGTGCCACGGACCAGACCACGCGTGCGTCCATGTACGCACACATCAACACACACCAACATACACCAGCACACACACACACACACGGACAAAAACAGCACAGCAAATCTAGTTACCAGATTTGTCTCAAGAAAGGTAGAATATCCTACCCCCACAGGGAATCTGATCCAGGCCTTCAACCTATGAGGATGATGAGGATTCTGAAGACATGCAAAGGTCACGCCTGCGTGGCAGCTGGTGGGCCAAGGTGGGCACGCAGCACCCATCTCCTCAGCACTGTGGCTTTGGCTCATTGCTCCGATATCCACCCCAAGGTTCCCTGCCCTTCCTTGTCAACACCAAATGCATTCTACCCATCTTCTCTGGCACTCACTCTCTCCACGCACTTACTGAAATCAGAAGCGCCATGCCGGGCCTCTCCTAGAGCTCGGTCTTAGTAGAAGGGCGCTGTGAGGCCACGCACCAGCCTTTCACGCCAGCCAGCGCTGGCCCCTTGTTAGGCCACCTTTCGCTGCTTCTGGTCCTTTGACTCCCACAAACTTACTGATCTAATTTAAAAGCAACTGGACCAGGGTCGCAGCCGGGAACAAGACACCACTGCTGCGCTGCTCTGGAAGCCGCATCTCCGTTGACCACGTTACCCCAGGGTTCCGGTCAGACCCTATGGATGGTTTCCCGCGCAGCCAGACTGTTCCCGTCCCCCCTGCCCGACCCAGGTCGCTTGAGTACAGACGCCCACGCCATGTTGGCAGCCTGGAAGGCTCGCCTCCCGAGCGTGGTCAAAAGGCAAAAGTCGGAAAATCAGCCGCGGGTGGTCTGAGAAACCCACCGCTGCTTCAGCTCTGCCTTTCTCCCTCCCTGGTGGAAAGGCAGACTCGACCCTAAAAGCTTAAACCCACAGAGATCAACAGGTTCAAGAGAACATTCCCGATCCTCGGTTTCTATTGGTCGCTTAAAGCCTTTTCATGCACCCAGCAACTCAGATGTTTAATAAAATATGCAATTTCTCTGCTGTTTTCACACACATCCGTTGTTACTTTCCTGTTCTCTTCCCTTTAAAAATAGGAGCTCTGCAAGTGTGAACATTCAGCCACCCAATTGATGTTAATATCTACATTTTGGCCAAGGGACAGTGATCAGGGGAAATGGCCTATCAATTTAGGATCTCCCCCATCCTTCATCCTCTGCAATAGGCAAAGAGATTCAGATATTTAAACTACCTTTTCTGAGTTTTTATAGTTGAGGCTGTTTGCAGCTCTGCTCAACTCGGGATCTTGATCCATGTGGGTATTAAAAATCATTTCCAAACAAGTCAGTCTACAGAGAAATTAATACCTACCCCGAGTTTGAAAATGAACAATACCAGAAACTGTGCCCTTCCACACTTCAGGCTCAAACTATGCCATCTGTTGGGCTGATAAACCCAGGGCCTGAAACTGTGAACCCACGATTGGGACACTGTACTGGGGCCTTCCTGACAGTTATCGAATCACTTTCCAAATTTAGGCGGACATGGTATGGGATCTATCATGTGAAGAGTCTGTGGATCTCAGCTCAGTCTGGTAATCTAGCTGAGGTAATCTTAAATGCTGCACTAATTTCGAGTTCTCAGAGTTTGTTTTGCACACATCTGTCCTTTGTCCAGAAATGAAGTAGATAACATTATAGTAAACATGAGAGGCCAATTAATAGGAAAACATTTCCAGTGATAAAATTGTAGTGACATTTAAACCTGAAAATGTACACTTGTGATTCTGCAAAGAGGGTGGGAAGGCTTTGTCTATGTCTTGCCATTCAGTGGAAGCCTTCAAAGTTTTAGGGCATCAATGAGAAAAGTCTAAATTTCAAGTTGATTAATAGCTTTAATATAACTTCTATTTTGTCCCCAAATTTCCACTTAATGGCCTAAACAAGAACAGCCCGTGTTATAAACAAGTTAATTGCTTGCTTAAATATGTGATTCTACGCATGTCGCATATTTTCTTAATTGGAAAAATATGGCAGTACACTAGTTAGTGCAGCACCAAGTGCCAAATTAATTTTATTGTTGAGCTCCTTTCAATTGGTACAGGACGCGCCACCATTTAGATAACGCCATTTCCTAACTAACTCTTCCCTGGCACCAAAGAACCACCCTGATTCCTTAACACACACACACACACACACACACACACTACCAGAATACCACATGATTAGAAGCAGTAAAAGAATTGTGCAAATTTGAAAAAACATCATCCACTGTTCAACCCCTGAATAAAAAACCTAAACGTCTCAGACGGGAAAACGCAAGGAAACCTGACCCTTAGCCTGTCTTGCTTTCTCTCTGCCTTCGTACTTCAAAAAGAGTGGGAAGTTTGGGTCCCTAAGATCCAGAGATTTAGAATCTTTGGTGGAGTTTGAAGTGCCATAGGGGCAGCTCCAAACCCGGGGACGACCTAGCGTGAAGTCAGTCTCAGTCTGTTTGTCTGTATCTCTCTCCTTCCCGCTTTCCTTTTCAACCTCCCTGAAGCTAGAGAAGAGGTTCTGCAAACTGACGGCTAGATGTTAGCCTTAACCTGGCCCCGGGTCCAGCCCCAGCCCAGCACGAATCTCCGTAACCAGACCCTGCGAACTTCCACGTCCGCCCGCGGGCAGTCCGAACTGAGGACCCAAGATCCAGCTGGTGAAAAACGCATTTCGGTGCAATGGGAGTATCCGGGAAGGATGCGCACAAATCTCCCACGCCTTCCCCCACACTCACGATCCCACTCGCGACCTGGCACAGCACTGGACTCCCGCCCCTCCACGATCACTCTACTTTGCAGAGCTGAGATCCAGGCCCCTCTCAGCGTACGGAGCCCTCCCCGCGGGGCCTCGGGGTCCTCTCCCGCCCTAGAGGAGAAGAGAAGGCGGGAAGGGGAACCGCGGCCGGGCCGGGGGTCGGACCGTTACCCTCGGTAAGCCGCGGGCTGCCGGGCTCTCTGCTCCTCTCCGCTGCGCCCATGTCCAGGTCCCGGACAGGAGAGCGCCCTCCTCCAGCTCCTCCGCCTGCTCCTCCTCCTCCTGCACCTCCTCCGCCTCCTCCGCCTCCTCCGCCTCCGCCTCCTCCTCCGCCGCCTCCGCCGGCCGCCCGGACTGCGGGGCTGCTGCGGTCGTCTCGGCCCGGCTCCGCGCAGCCGCTCGGCTCCTTGGCTCCGCGCAGTGGCCCGCTCTCCAGCACCTCTCGGTACGTGATGGCCTCCTTCTTCTCCTTCACTTTCTGGTCAAAAGACTTGGAGACGAACGCCGTAAGTTCTTCCATCGCCGCCGCCTCTGGTCAGCCCCGCGCTCAACCTCTCCCTGCTGAGCCCTGCTCTTTTTTTCCTTCTTCTTTTTTTACTGCTCCAGCCCCCCCAATAATAACACATCAATGGGGTAGGGGGTGGAGGAGGAGAGGGAGGAGGAGGAGGAGGAGGAAGAAGAAGAAGAAGAAGAAGAAAAAGAGAAGAAAGAAGAAAGAGGAGGAGAAGTAGAAGGAGAAAAAGAAGTAAGAAGAGGAGAAGGAGGAGGAGGAGGAGGAGGACGAGGAAGGGGAGGAGGAGGAGAGAAGGGGCGGGGGCCGCGGGAGGGAAATGGGAACTGATGCTTCCCTGCCGGAGCGCGCTTGTTCAGTGTTAAGATCTTTGACAATTCTTCCTGCGGAGAGTTCAGATCTGATAGCGACGCTGCGCTTGAAGTCTCACTATTTATACTTCCGAAAGGCGGCCCCTTGTTCTGAGTAAATTACCTCCCCTTGCAACTCGGAGTGAGCCCCTTCCTGGGGAGCTGCCACGCCACTACCTGGGGGTGGGGGAAGAGGGAGGGAAAGAGAGGAAGAGAGGCAGAAGGAGAGATTAAGAGAGAAATACTGAGGGAGAGATTGGGAGAAGAGAGAGCGCGCGCAGGATGGAGTCCGGGCGAGCGGGAGTGGGAGGGCAGCTGGGGGGACAGGCAGGGGCGGGGAGAGGCGGCCAGTCCCCGGCGGCTTGGGTATTCAGATAGCCTCGGCCGCCAGTGGTCTTGGTCATTAATCCAGGATTGACAAGAATCCCTAATTAATTTAATTAGCCGTGGATTGTGCGTTGGTGTCACGACTTAGTTAAACACTGGGGATTTGGATGGACTCCGTGGGGGCGGGGCCAAGAGGAAACTGACAAGTGCGTGGCTCCTGGAGTCAGTCTGGCATCCAGTCTCTGACCCCGCAGCCTCCCTGGGTATCAGGGTGCCGCGCTGCTACCCGGCCACACAATACTGAGCCCTGGTCTTTGCCCTGCATCGGCACCTACCAATTAATAGACCCTGCGTCTCCGTCCCGCCTCCTGACCCCGCATCCCAATCCTGCGTCCCTGCCCTCTTCGACCCCCGCAGCTCCACCATTCAACGTCATTCTGGCGTCCTAAGTCTGCCCAGAGTGAGAATTCTCTGCGGTCTCCGACCTGTTCTCCTTTAGGAGAATCCTGGCCGGCATTTAGTTTGAGCCCGGGTCTTCAAGCTCTACGTCTAGGTCCGTGTCATTCACTCCACTACTCACGTCTTGAAGTCAAAACCCACTCCTGCGTGGACACATTCCACTTGAAGAGGCCGGTCGATTTAACATGTTTCCTAAGCAGCTGTTCCCTGACAGATCCCATTTTAAAGTGTTTCCCTAGTGCCTGGTCAAGGACTGCTCCACTCGGTTTTCTCGCTGAGGTGTCTTGATGCTTTCCCTTTTCTACTCTTTGCACTCAGACCACTCCCAAGATGCACCCGGAGCATTTCTTTAACTTCCCGGGGAACAGCCCAGTTGGTTTTCTAATTTTGAAAAACAAAACATTATCCTTCTTCGAGTTTGAAAAAGCAAACAGCGACGTTAAATTTGTGCCCCGTCAAATTGTTTTTATCGTGTACTGTCCAAAAAGAGATGCTGGAGGAGAGAAAGCTCTCCTCCTCTTTTCTAAAATACAATTTAAAATGTAAAAAGTGGTATTTCTGGTCTATTTTTCATGCAAGTGGTTTGTTATACGGGTGGAACATCAATCTTCCCGACTCATTTGTCTATATTGTGCAGGGCTGGGCTTGCTGTGAGAAGTGTGGCTATATAAGTACCTGAAAATACAAAAATATTTACATATGCGAAGTTACATTTACTTGAGTGTGTAAACAAATTTTTAAGTGAGGCTTTGGAGACTTTTAAGTACACTGAATGTTAATGCCATCTTTCTAATGTTAAAGAACTTTGTTCCATATCTTGGATCCAAGAATAAAATAAATGCAACTACAAAACATTAATATGTATATCTTTTACAAGTAATTAAAGGATCAAAACAAAGTCAGCAGATACTTTGGGAAGTTCTGTCAAAACACCTCTAGCATTTGTAAAAGAATAACACGACTTTTCAAATAGGCATACTTAGAGACTATATATAACTTTGTTACACTACAGTACTCCTGATTAAAATGCTCCTATTTGGTGAATTTAGGGAAGATGAAATCACGTTTTTTAAAAATGCTGCTTTTCTTTTTCTTTGAAGTTAACTTGTCTTCTTAAACCTTTTCTCCTCTTCTGATATTTTTAGAACAAATAATTAAGACTTTTCAGTAACAATAGTTTTTAGGAATTAATTGTATGAGTACTTGCTTTTATTATTCCACAAGAGTCTCAGATATCCAACTTTCCAAAGTTACATGAAATTAAAATATGATTTCATACTGGGTCTTGATCTGCTATCTGTAACCACTTTAATGCTGATATTATCAAAGGGGATTAATCATAAAACTTTAGTCTTCATGAAATTCCATTTTTGAGATTACTTAGCAGAATGACCAGTCATAGATTTGGCATTCCTAGAGCTCACAAACTGAGGTGTTAAATACATATTCACAAATTCAGTAACATATATTAAAGTCTGATGCAGCATCAGGAGACACTGCAGCTACTTCTTTGTTCTTTTAGATACACATCTTTTAAGTCTGAACTTATATTTCATCTACTGAGTTTGACCACCTTAAGGGTAATCAGGGAAGGCTGAGACACAACTGTTGCATAATTCAGACCCATAGATTTTCCTGTGATTTCAGTTTATTGGTTCATTTTAAATTTATGGTAGTATTGCTATCAAATTGAGCTGTGAGAAATCTGCAGTGTCTGATGATGGATTTTTAATTGGTTAAAGGAAATTTTTCTTTTTAAATAGAGGTTTAAAAATTTTATTCTAATAAATGCTATGATGTTCTACTGATGTTGCGTTTAACAGCAAATATTTTTTAGAGACAACATTTTAAAAAGCGGTTCTGGAGCAAAATCATTGAGGACAAGGCTCAGCTGACAGACTGTGGACAGATATAAAGGTTCCAATAAAATCCAGGACCCCAAGGGCTCCCAGCTCTTGAATTATTTAAAATAAACATGTAATTTGGCATTTAAGTATTAAAACGGTTCCCCAGAATTGGCTTGTTAAGGGGTAGCTATGTATGAGAATATATTGTGGAGGTAATTTTACCATTAAACTGTCTGTGGAAAACCGTAGCTAAGTTATCTAACAGTTGTGAATGAACTGGTTCTCACAGTTGACCCAAACCAAAGTTAACAGTTTATGTTATCTCCTTACCAGTGTTTCCTTACAGTAAACGATTTTCATGCAAGGAAAAATAAGTAATGCAGCTGTAGTATAAACTACAAAAAATGCTAACTTGCTTTAGTTTCTATTGGTTTTAAGTTAAAAAAGAAAACCCTATACATTTGATTTCTCTTCCAGAAGAAACTTCCTCGTCCCTCATTGGGCTGTTATTCCCCTATCAACTAGTTACTTAAACTGAGAAACTAATTTGCACCCAATTTGTGAGTACCTTCATCGTCAGGACAGAGGAAACACCAATTTTCAATGCATCTTTTGCGAGTAAATCATTACAGTTTAACCACATACGACCCTATACAGACACATTTCCGTGATTTATTATTGTTGGGCGTGTTTCCCCCTCCCCCAGCATGAGATGCCCAATTTTGCTAAAAGTGGGTGTCTTAAACATAACTTTCTATCATGTACTGATTATCTGTGACCATCACGGAGATTACTAGAGCAGTGAAACCCTCCATTCCCACCTTTATTGCTTTTTGGGAACAAGAAAATCCAATTATGTAAGCAAGCGCGCGCGCGCACACACACACACACACATACACACACACACACACACACACACCCCATTAAACAAAAAATTGGCGGCGTGACAATCTACTCCCTCGGCATTCCCAAGCCTGGCAGCCGGCATCGATACACTCGACAGCTCGGCTGACCCAGCCTAGCGCCGGAACCAGGAAGGCGCTGAGCTTAAACTGAAGCAAGTTCGGAGGGCGCTGGTGGCGCCCTGATCTGCAGAAACGTTTCCAGGTCTGCGACGCTTGCACATTAGCAGGAGGTGCGAGCCCGAAGGTTGGGACCCAGGTGATGCCGGCATCCAGAGCCTGGGGGGCGGCGCCACGGCTGCGGGGTTGCGAGGCCCTGCTCCTGCGTGGGATGGCGTGGGGCCTGGCGCAGCCTGCGACTGGGAGCGGGCAGTAGGCCGGCCGCCGCGCGCGCCCCGCGGAGCGATACTGCGCGTGCGCCGCGCACGGAGAGGGCCGGACTCTGGGTCAAGGCTAGGGTGGTACGTGTTGGGGAGGGCCTTAGTGGGTGAGCGGCCGCGGGCCTCTAGGCTGACCTGTCTGCACATGGTGGGAGGTTAGCTGATTCCTTCCTCGTCTCCCCAGTCCCTAGTCCTTGATCGCCGCTTTTCCGTTTCCTAGTTCATTCCTACTACTAGCCTGGCGCTTCTTCACTCTGCCCAGGTAAATGGAGAAAGACGGAAGCTGCATCTTAGTGCACTTCACGTCACCCACTCTCCAGTGTACCTTAGATCTACGTCCTCCCCTTCCAGTTCTGCCGGCCTTTCCCAGCGCACACCGGCTTGCTAGAGGAGAGGTGGTACAGGGTGAAATACACCGCCCTGTTTTGAAACACAAGTATACAGTATTCGCCTTAAACATGCTTCCCCTTGACTTCTGAGTTTTGGCCATGTAATCCAGAGCATATGGCTATCCTGAACTCCGTTTACTTCTGTGAGAAGGTATAATCATCATAATTTACGTTAGATTAATCTTAATTTCTGCTCCAGACATTGTATTTGTAAATACACACTGGAAACTTTAAACAACACTTTTTAAAAAATTCCAGAATTAGCAGTCTCCAAATGATGTTTCAGCTGGCTAGGTAGTAGTAGGTTAAATAAATTCAAATGTGCTAACACGGGAAAGCAGGCAAGTTGTCGTCTTTGAGTCCAGGTGGAAAAGCTGTAAGTAAGGGAAATATACGGAGTTCTCAGGTTTAAGGATTGCGGCAGATGTGTTTGAGAGCCTCTAAACTTTATCGATACTTGCTTTGCAGGCGAAAGTAATATCTTGCTAAGTGGTAGTATTTAATTTATTGTGTTCAGTAAGAGGGTTGAAGCCCTGCATGGTGGCAAGATGCCTGTAATTCCAACACTCTGGAAGGTGGAAACAGGAGTATCACAATTTGGAGACCCGCCTGGGCAATTTAGGGAGACCCCGTTTCAAAAAATGAAGTGCTGGGATGAAGCTTAGTGACAAGGCCCTGGGTTCAGTATCTGGTACCTGAAGGGGGAAAAATTGCTAAAAATGTCTGAAACCGAAAAACAAAACAAAAGAGGCAGTTGGTATCTATTAATTGGCCTTACTAACACAGGCATTTTTAGATTATTCACCATATAGAGTCGGGTTATGAATTGGAAAACTTCTGTAATACGGTTGTAATGGATTTATAGAAATTCTCAGCTTTCATGTTCAAACCATTGTAGGTAAATCCCTATGATTGATAATGCTTTTTTAAAAAGACTAATATACAGATTTTTGGTTGTGATAGAAAGAAGGTTTTGACAGAATTCATCTACTCTTGACTTTTACTTTGTTATGCCCGAATTTTACCACTATTCTTTTACTGCTTTTGTAAGATTTTGTACTTGTTTGTGGATTTCTTTGTATGCTGAATAGTATTCTTCCATTTTACTTTCTTAAAAAACTTCTTTGAGGTGGACTTCCATTGAAATGACTGTGTTTTCCCCTTCCCCTTCCCTCCCTTTTCTTTTTCTGTTTTTTTTGCCGTACATCCAGAGTCAAGGATTATAGTTTGAGATGGTAATAAATGAGTAGTGCAGAAACACATATAAATGGTCATGTCTTCTGTGAACCTTTGTTCTCTTAAATTGATTGCTTGTTCCCCTTAAAAAATAACTATTTCTCATACCCATATTTATAACCGGACAAAAGAACCATTTGTGTATGTCTTTGCGTTCTCTTTTCTTGACTAACCACATTTTGGCTTCACATTATCAGTTGGTGACCTGAACTTTACAGGAGTTTTGTAAATTGTTGTCTTGCAATCATTACTTCCTATGGTTTCAGTTTTGTAGTAGTATTTGAGTGAAGTTTACAGGCATAAAGCTACTACCAGGAAGAACTAAAGTGAGATCAGAAAACTAAGAGCTATAGGTATTTTTGTCCCCATGTTGTGTCTTCCACTTACAGATAGATTGCAGATTGTTGGCTTGTGGAACTACTAAAAATCTGTGATTGATTCATTGTTATTTTATCCTAAAGAGCTATTAGTGTATCTGTCAATATTGCATTGCACCTTACCAGTGGAGTTAAGTGTACAGAGTTCTTCTTTATTGTACTAGGAGTAATGTAAATTGATCATTATTATTTGAAGAGCAAATATATTCACTTATATGCTCATGAAATTATGAAAATCTAGGGGTAAATCTGTATGTAGAGTGGTCAGTAGGTATTCAGTATCTGTCTTTAGGAAAAGGCTATTTTAGGAGAAACTCTGATGTCCTGTTAGTGTTTGATTCCATTTCTGTATAAATGAAGTAAATTATAATTATACCTTTTTACTGTCTCTTATTGAACTTCAGTTTACCTCTGTGTGATTTTCTGAAATGTAAATGTGTTACTTGAATGAATATAGTTTGTGACAGTGCTTTTTCAACTAGTTTTTACTAGTTCCTCGAAGAAAGGGTTTTTGTATCTTTCATTGATTTTTCTAGGATGCAGATAATTAACATATCTTCATTAACATAATCGATGAGTTACTTTACTTGTAATTAGAGCAAAGAAATTTATACCCATCATCTCCTGTTTTTTTATTTTGTCACCAACAACATAACATGACTGTCATCTGTCTCTGCCTTTTTCCACTTCTTTCGCCTTACACAGGAATGTAAGCAGGACAGGAATGGAGAATGGGGATGACTGCGGGTACATTAGAATGTGGTTCTCAAACTTTTTAGGTTTAGGATCCTTTTACATTCTTAGAAATTGTTGAGGACCAGAAGAAATCTTATTTATTTGGGTAACATATCAATATTTATTAGTAATAAAAACAAAAAATTGAAGTATTTATGAGTTCACTTGAAATAACAATAAAATAAACCCAAATCACATTTGATATGAAAAATAACTACATTTCCTAAAAACAAACAGTGAGAGAAGTGGTGTTACTCTCCATTTTTGCAAAACTTTAATGTCTGGCTTAGAACTCTGCTGACCTATGATCTACTTATGTATTCAGTCTATTGAGATGAGTTATTTTGATAGGACTTTCAATAATGAAAACCTGACTTCACACAGGTTTTTTTTTTTTTTTGGAAAGATGTTTCAGATAATTGCTTTTTTTTTTTTAATACTTCACCAAAACTTGACAGGTAGTAATTTCTTATAATGTGGTATTTGAAATGGTATAAGTGAACTTTTGTTACTTTTTTATATTAGAATCTATTGGTCTGACTTGCACTGACTGAATCTTTGAACTGTGCATGATTTGTGATGTCTTTTACTGGGCAATTGGAAAATATTAGTTCACTGAGTTAAGCATATCTTTCAGATGTTGGCATCCTCTGTTGTATATGATTCACCTTTGTTAATATCACCACTGATTTTATAAGATAAGTGAAGTACTCACAAGCTGTTAATCTCATGGTGGCGGGCATAATTATCCAAAATTCAAAATTTTGCCTGCGAGGTTGAACTTTTTTTGTGGTGATGGAGATTGGATCCAGGGCGTTATGTATACTAGATAAGTGTTCCACTGTTGAGTTACATCCGTAGCCTGAGAGCTTGAATTTTATCATTGGTAATGAATATTGTTAGTTTTCCTTGAAGTAAACTTTAACTTCATTCATTTTGAGAAAAAGTCTGCCAGATATTGAAGTCTGAATCATCTTAATTTTTCGATCTTTTTTAAACAAAGTAGTGTTGTATAATAAAAGCAGCTAGTTCCGTTTGCAATTTTGTTGCTCAAAACTTTTGCAGATAAACATTATTCTCTAATATATGATAGAAATTGTGTACATTTTCCTTTTCATCACACAGAATGTAAAAATATGTACTCAGGATTGAAATTTAATAAAGTTAATGATTTTTACTTTTGTCAAGGACGTTCTTAATTGAAGACCCCCACCCCTTTTTACTGTGACTGAGGCAGTGAAAAACACAGTGACAACTATTATACTTCAGTGCTTCCACTTTGATTTGTGCTAAGGCGCCAGTAGTTTTGTCCATCCTCAGTGCAAAAGTCACCATAGTGAAAAAGATAGAAGATTTAGTATTATAATGAAAACAATTTTGACCTCCTGAACTCCCTGGAAGGGCATAGAAAACCCTAAGGTTCTTCAGTCCTACTTTGAGACTTGTTAGTACATTACAATGTTAGCTCCTTGAGAATGAGACTTTTATCTATTATTCACTGATATATTCCTTATACCTGGCTCTCCTACTATCCTGGGATGTTTTACCTATCTTCAATGTTAGGTCACTTATACTCTGAATCTACATTGTCTTTGTTGATTTACCCTCTATTTTCAGTGGAGCACACAGTTTCACTAACTTCCTGAAGAAGGGTGAGTCTGAAGCATAATTTTGAGACTTTGTAGATGTCTAAAAAGGTCTTTATTCTAATCTCTTACTAGACCAGTGATTTTCCTGGGATACAGGTTCTAGATTTAAATGAATTTTAGTGAGTTGCCATTGTTTTCTGTGTTGCTATTGAAAAGCCCTATGAGTTTTATATTTCTTTTTTGGTTTTATTTTTATTTTTCCCTTTGGAAGTTTCTAGGACCTTGTCAGTATTACTGTTGCCTGAATTCAAGCTAACTAATTTATTTATTTATTTAATTATTCATTTTTATTTTGGTGGTGATTAAGCACAAGACTTCCCACATTCTAGGTGTTTACCACTGAGCTGCATCCCCAGGCCTAGTGTCTTAATATAGTCTTTAAAAAAAACTTGTTCAGGGATATAGGGAATCTATGTCTTTCAGTTTCGGAAATTTCTTTGATTTTTTTTGGATAATTATCCTTCATCTCTTTTGTCTGTTCTTTTGTTATGGAATCAATTAGATATTGGACTTTGTGGATTGATCCTCTTTTGCCTCTTGTTTTGTTGTTGTTGTTCGTCCCATTTTCTTTTTACTTTCTGTAAGTCTTTAACTTTTCTTCCAACACTATTATGTTTAAAAAAATTGTTTACCATTTGATTATATTTCAAGTTTTCTTTCCTCTTCTTTGAATGTTTCTCCTATTCCATTTTGCAGGATCATCTTCCATTTATAAGAAAATTACTATAATTTTTATTCTTGAAGTTTTTTTCTATATACTCCCAGTTACTATAAGTAACTTTTTTTCTTTTTGGCTTTCTGTTATTTATTTTTAATTTATGTAAAGTGCTGGGAATTGAACCTAGGGCCTTGCACACTAACCATGTTCTCTACCACTGTGCTATACCCCCAGACTTGGGCTTCTATGATAAAGGCTTTCACATTGTTTGGTTTTCACTTGTTTTGCATTTACTAATAGGCCAACAGAAAAGCATTTTGTGTTTAAGGTTTGGACTTGTCAACTGTGGCCTAGGTTATAGGCAAATGAGAGGTTGGTGTTTTCTTTGGCGGACCCTCATATATATATACTACATACCTTTACTCATGTGCTGCTGGGTTTTTGTAGGGAAGGATCCTCTAGTTTTCTTCCTAGGATGCACACTTGGCTTCAGAATCTTGAATGCAAACATGCAGATGTCTATAGTTTTAGCCATTAAATTGAGAGCTTTATTTAATTCTTTAACTTTTAGTTTGGCATCACTCTCCCCTTTTTTTGCTGAGCCCTTGGACCTGGTGCTATATTGATCCCTTCTTGCCCCAAGTAAACCTCCCTGCTGGGATTGGGGAAGAGTAGTTACTTGATTGGGTAGAATGGGATGGGAAACCTGGTACATTATTTCTTTTATAGAAATTCAGTTAGTTCTCCTGTTTTTAGCTTCATGTGTTATTGTGCCTGCTGTGGTAGCTGGTGTTTCAGATTTCTGATTCTTTCTGAGTTTTTGCCATGTAAATTGGCTTTTCTTTTGTTGAAGTTCTCTGCAGTTGCCTGGTGTTCTGCTTTCTTCAGTCTAAATTCTCTGTTTTTCATTTGCTAAACATTTGTTGACATATCTTGTCTACTGTTCCTGCTGTTTTCTCCTATAGTCTCTTTATTTTTGTGAATTCTTTTTATTCCTTTAATCTTATTTCAGTATTTTTTTTAAACAAGATGGTAAGGAAGTAATAAAAAGTCATCATAATTTAAATAATTATTTATGGGTAAAGAAAATTCTTAAATTCTTAAAGATAAAAACAAAAAGGAAGAAAAAGCCAAGAAATAAGAAGACTTCTATTATCACTTAATTTTTTATATATATTCCTTAATAGATTTTTAAAATATACACACCTGGGTATATATTTATTACGTATGTAATGTATGTATGGCTGTATTATTTATAAGTAGATATTATATACATGTACTTATATATGTATGTATTTATTGGTACTGGGGCTTGAACTTGGATATTTTACCACTGAACTACATCCCCAACTCTTTTTAGTTTAGTTTTGGTTTTTTTTGGTACAAAGACCACTCATTATCTCCCTACCCCCTCATTGGATGACTGTATTCTAGGAATGAAACTAGATTAAATACACAAAATCTCATCACTTATTCTGAAACATAACAGTATCGAATTCAGGTATTTTATAGATTACTAGCATAGTAAAAATATTTCTACCTGGATCTTTTAAATTTGAAAGCGATCACATTAAAGACCTGAAGGGACCACAGTAAGAACCAGAATTCCATTTTCTTTGTAGGACTCCAGGGGAAAAGGTAAGTATTTGGAATGAGTTTCCTCTGGGAGTTTCCTTTCCATCCAGCCGGAGAAAGTAGGGAAAACCCTGGCCATTGTTGAAAGGCACTGGGGTCTTTCTGGAAGCAAATACATTAGAAGCAAACTCCAATAGACATTGGAAGCAAACTCCAATAGGAACAAGCTCATTTTCATTTCCACCCTGAGTGTCCAGAACAAACATGCAAAAGGAACAAGGTCTCCTTGGTTCCAGAATTCCAGTGCTCTAATGCTGACCAGGAACCACCTGGTTAGAGACAAACCTGAGAGCCGAAGGCAAATCTAAATTGTGGTTTTCTTTTTCTCTTTCTGATATTAAGGGAAAGAGTTGTAAGGTGTTTCACAAACACCTCCCTATACCCTCTCATTTAGTTTTAATGTGAGACAGGATCTTTAAGTTGCCCAGTCTGATCTCAAATTTGTGATCCTCCTGCCTTAGCTTCCAGTTTATAGGCACATGCCACCACACTGAGCCACACGTTTAAATATATATTTTAAAAATGTATGTGATTCATATACATTGTATGTATGTATAATTTCACAATCATACTATTTAAAGCTAGAAAGGATCATGGTGATATTTTACCCACTGCAGTTTCATTTTTTAGTGAAGAAACTGGCTTAAATATGTTAGTAATATGCTGAAAGTTTCAAAACAAAATTCATCCAAATACTTTTTTAAATTGTAAAATGTTAGACATGTGAATTCCTCAGGGGTTCATAACTGAATTACAAATTTTTAATTCTGGCTCTAGGTCAACAGCTTAAAGTTTTAAATCACTCCTAACAGAAATCTGTACACTGATATTGGAATAGTGAAGGACTAGCTCATCTGATGATTCTGAAAGCAAAATAGTAATTTAACACACTGTTTTGTTTATAATAATGATACTTAATTTATTTTGAATACATATTAAATAAATGTTTGAACTTTCACTTTTCTATTGCTTTTTTTGACTCTGAATGACACCTAATAATTATCTTAATAAAAAATAACATTTCATGTGGGAATCTAAAGGTTAACTTTAAAATAAGACAAGTTAAAAAAATAAGTGAACTTTTTATCAGTGGAGATAATTCCTAAATATAAAAAATTTAGGTTCTATTTTTTCCCTTTGTATACCAACTATGCAAACATTACCATAACTGTGCAGAAATAGTTTTCAAAAAAGAAAAACTTACGAAAAAAGTTTAATTGTTTAAATATAAATTATTTTTATTCTTATTGATATGTATATCTTTCTTAATGTTCTCCATGCAGTTAAAATAATACTTTAATGAAAAATCCTGAAAAAGTATATATACATGGTTTGTTTTTTAGCGGTATTGGAGAGTAAACCCAGGGCTTTTGCACTGAGCTACATATCTAACACTGTTATTTTTTATTTTGAGACAGGGTCTTGCTAAGTACCTGTGTTGCCCAGGTGGGGCTTGAATTTGTGATTCTCTTGCCATACCCTCCCAGATTGCTGGAATTGCAGGTGTGTGCCACAAGCCTTGTGAATGTGTTTCTTTAAATTTTTTTTGAAATATATTTCTAGCACTAGGAAGTGCTGTCAAAGCGTCAACATTTTTATGTTTTTAGAGTTTAAATTGCTTAATTACTTTCTAAAAGACTTATACCACCACTTTATATAGGTGCCAGGAATAGTGCAGAGTTGACTTTCCTATAACTACTGTAGTTTTTTTTCCTTTACCAACTTTTACAAGTGAAGCAATTACAGTACATTGTTTCAGTTTGTGCTTTGTTGATTGATAAGGTCTTATCCATTTATAAGTTTAGAATTCTCGGAAAAATTTACCTCTGAGATAGTATCTTGTCTCCAGGAAATGTAAAAATTAAGAAAAACGTAGTGAATTAGTAAAGAGAAAGTCATGTAATTAATGACAAACACGACCTAAAAATCACAAAATTAGTATAATAAACTATCCTTAGGGTTGCCTCTTTAGAGAGCTATTTGAAAATATCAGGGGCAGCCGGGCATGGTGGCGCATGCCTTTAATCCCAGCACTCGGG
>RJWM01013641.1:28477-41297 GCA_004363535.1 Dasyprocta punctata
AAAAAAAAAAAAAAAAAAAAAATCGAAGACTGTATTAAAGCCATTCCTTATGTTTTGTCAAGAAGCCAGGCAGATTTTAAAATTTTATGCCTTTTTTTTTTTTTTTTTTTTTTGCGGCACCGGGGATTGAACTCACAGCCTTGCGCCTGCTAGGGCAGGCGCTTAAGCCACTGAGCCAAACTCCCGGCCCTGGTTTTTTTTTTGAGGCAGGGTCGCACTATGTAGCTCAGGTCGGCCTTGCGCCGCGTTGTAGCCCAAGCCGGCCTCGAACTCACAACGCTCCGCCTACCTCAGCCTCCCGAGTGCTGGGATTAAAGGCGTGCGCCACCACGCCCAGCTAAATTTTATGCTTTAAAACTTTACAAAGTAGTCAGGCATGGTGGTGTTTGCCTGTAATTCCAGCTACTTGGGAGGCTAAGGCAGGAGAATCACTTGAGTGCAAGTGTTCAAAGTCAGCCTGAGAACACAATGAGACTCTGGGTTTTTTTTGTTTTTTTTAATGCACAATATTTCATAAAAATTTGTATATTGTTTCACCCATTGTGCTACTCTGTTAGAAATAATTTTCTTTGAATTTAAACTTATAGAAATGGGACGCCGGTCATCAGACACTGAAGAAGAAAGCAGAAGCAAGAGAAAAAAGAAACATCGTAGACGGTCATCTTCCAGCAGTTCTTCAGATAGTAGAACATATAGCCGAAAGAAAGGTGGAAGAAAATCAAGATCAAAGTCGAGATCTTGGTCCAGAGATCTTCTGCCTCGTTCACATTCTTATGATAGAAGGTGATTTTCACAATTTTTTTTTTTTTTTTTTTTTGCGGCACCGGGGATTGAACTCACAACCTCGCGCTTGCCAGGGCAGGCGCTTAAGGTACTGAGCCAAACTCCCGGCCCTAGTTTTTTGAGGCAGGGTCGCACTATGTAGCTCAGGCCGGCCTTGCACTCGCGTTGTAGCCCACACAATTTTTATTTATGAAGTATTGAGTGTACATTTTTTAAAGCTCATATGTTTTTGTATTTTTAATTTTGTTAGATAAAGTGTTTTTCTTTTCTTTTTGTGAGACAGGATCTTGGCATATACTCCAGGCTTGCCTTGATCTTGCTGTGTAGCCCAGGCTAGCCCAAAACTTACAGTCCTCCTACCTCAACCTCTACAGTACTGTATGCCAAAATCTTTTTTTTTTTTTTTTTTTTTTTTTTTTTGCGGCACCGGGAATTGAACTCACAACCTCGCACCTGCCAGGGCAGGTGCTTAAGCCACTGAGCAAACTCCTGGCCCTATATGCCAAAATCTTTAAAAAATAATTTTTTGGCTGGGTGTGGTGGCACATGTCTGTAATCCCAGTATTTGGGAGGTTGAGGCAGGAGGATAGCTGAGAGTTTGAGGCCAGCGTGGGCTACATAGTGAATTCAAAGCTGGGCTAAACTGCATAGCAAGACCCTGTCTTGGGGCTGGAGATATAGCTCAGTGGCACAGAGTCTGCTTGGCAAGCTTAGGGTTGCGAGTTTGATTCCTGGTACCAAAACAAGCAAACAAGACCTTGTCTTTAAAAACACAACAAAAAAAAAATTTTTTTTGTGGTACTGGGAATGGAACCAGGACCTCACACATTAGGGAAGCACTGTACCACTGAGGTGTGCCCAGAGTCCTTACTATTTTTCTTTTAGTAGTTATTTATGAGAGTTGAGTCCCAACCCAGAAGGTCTTTCTCAACATAGTCTGGTGTCCTCATCTGTTGTGTTTTCTGTATACAACTAGATAGAAACCAATGTAGTTCTCATACTGTATTATCTGATGATATTTGGAAAGACTGTTCTACATAAGACCAATAATGGTTAATTAGTACCTGATCATAATGCTTTAGTAGCTGATTTAATCATAGAATTATTAAGCATCTGTTCAAGAGAAATAACCATTTATCTGTTTACTCCAAGGAAAGAATGAGACAGTAAAACTGGAATGATTCTTTGGACTCTAGATTTCTCCTTAATGCCTATAACAAGAACTTTCTATAGCAATATATTTTATTATATTTTATTTCAGACGCAGGCATCGGTCAAGCAGTAGCTCTTCTTATGGCTCTAGAAGAAAACGAAGTCGAAGTCGTTCAAGGGGTCGAGGGAAATCTTACAGAGTTCAGAGGTCTAGGTCTAAAAGCAGAACAAGAAGGTAGGTCTTGTTGGTATTTATTACTCTGTAACAAATACTTCCCAAATTTAGTGACTTAAAGAAATGCTCATTTGTTTTGGAGGGATTCTGAAATTTTGACTGACCTCAGTAGACAATTCTGCTTAACCACTCGTGCGTATGTAGTCATCAGACAGTTTCACTACAGCTGGATGGTCCAGCATAATGTCACTCATATATCTGGCGTTTGGTTTTGGCTGTTAGCTGTATGTGTTTTCTCATTCTCTATTAGGCTAGGTTGGATTTTTTTTATGATGGAAATGTTTGAACAAGGTATGAACAGAAGCTGCAGAATCTCTGGGTCTAATCTCTGAAATAACATGTGTTATGGACTGAATATTTGTGTCCCAAATTTCAGCTTGTTGAAGATTCAGTTCTCATTGTGACTGTATTTGGAAATATGACATTTATTTATTTATTTAAATTTTATTTTAAAGAGACTAAAACCAAATTAAATGAAACAGAATAGATTCAATCAAAACAAAACAATAAACATGGTATAGGAGTTCAAAACAAGTTAAAAAGACATAAAAAATGGCTCCCATCATGCCTCTTGTTATCTTCAGAATAACTGCCCATATCATCAGGCATAATAAAATCAAAATAGAACAGAATAAAACCAATAAAAACAAAACAATGAGGGCCGGGAGTTTGGCTCAGTGCCTTAAGCGCCTGCCCTGGTAGGCGCAAAGTTGTGAGTTCAATCCCCGGTGCCGCAAAAAAAAAAAAAAACAAAACAAAAAAAAAACAAAACAATGGAAGCAATACAGAGCTTCAAGACAAGATAATAGTAAAACAACAGTGGCTACCATAATGCCTCTTGTTATCTTCAAAGTAGCTGCCTCTACCATCAGACTTAATACAATCAAACAAAACAAAATAAAATATAATCATTCAAAACAAAATAGTGAAAGCAATACAGGGCTTCAAAAAAGATAATAGGAAATCAATAATGGCTATCATAATATATTTTATTATCTTTGAAATAGTTGTCCATGCCATCAAATATAATAAAATCAAACAAAACAAAACAGAATAAAACCAAACTAAACAGAACAATGAAAACAATATGGGTGTCACATCATTATAATAGATTAACAATGGCCATTGCCTTCCCTTTTTAGACATTTCCTCCCCTTTCACTTTCACAATATGCATTGTACATTTTGGATACCCCTAATTCCTTTAGTTTTTTTATACTAGGGAGACAACACAGTGTTCACCCATGTAACTCTGAACCATTTCATCTATGAGCATGATCTCAGGTTTTATCTGTTTACCTACAAGAGCCTCGAGGTTATCTTTCTTTATAGCTGAGTAGGTTTCCATTGTATAAAAATGCCATGCCTTTCTTATCTGTTTTGCAGTTGATGGACAAGCTACCCCTACTTTTTTTGGCTCCCTGTCACATGGAGCATTGTTCTCTCTCCTTTGACTTTCAGTCTGTGAATTTTCTTTTTAGTTAGATGTGTTTCTTGTGTAAAGCATGTTGATGGATCCTGTCTCCTAATCCACTCTGCCTATTGAGACCATCTACTTTAATGGTTATGGCCAACCATGCACTAGCTTGTCTCTGCCATGCTATTTTCCTGCCAGTGGCTCCCTGCTTTTCCCCTCCATTCAGTTGTCTGCTCCGCTTGGAGATCCCCCTCTGCTGCTGTTCTTGGAACCATGGTCATTTTTATCTCTCTCTAGAATGTCCTTTAGTACTTTTTTTGTAGGCTTGGTTTGGTGATCATGAATTCCTTCAGTTGTTCTTTGTCATGGAAGTATTTTGTTTCTCCATTAATTTTGAAAGAACGTTTTGCAGGGTACATCAATCTGAGTTGGAAGTTGTTTTCTTTCAGGACATGCAACACTTCACTCCAGCCTCTTCTTGACTTGATGGTTTGTGTTGAGAAGTCTGTCATGATTCTGATGGGTTTTCCTTTATAGGTAATCTGTTTCTCTAACAGCTTTTAATAGTCTGTTCTTGTGTTGAATTTCTGAGATCTTGATTACTATATGTCTGGGTGTAGATTTATTTTGGTTATGGCTAGCTGGAGTTCTGTATGCCTCACTTATCTGAATGTGACATTTTTTTCTCATGCTTGGGAAGTTTTCTGCCATTACTTCTGTAAATAGACTTCTAATGTCATTTGTGTTGACCCCTGCTTTCTCACTCACACCTATTATTCTTAATTTTTGTTTCTTTGGATTGTCTTGCAGCCGTTGAATTGTTCCTTCCTGGTTCCTTGTTATTTTTAAGAGATCTTTCCTTTCATGATTGTATGCCGCAAACTTATCTTCAAGATTTGAAAGTCTATCTTCAGTTTCTTTAAGGCAGTTTTGCCAGCTTTCATTGAAGTTTTTAATTTCCTGGATATCTCTTTGAATCTGTTTCATGTATTCTAAATCTTTTTTGTATTGTTTTAAGGTTTCCCTCATTTTCCTATGCTCCTCTATTTTTTATCTATGTCTTCTTTAGAGGTGCTTAGCAACTCTTTTATTATGTTTTTCATTTCTTCTTTTACCTGAGATAGTCTTTGTATTCTAATTTCTTTTATAGACTCATGAAGTTGTTTCTTTACTTCAGTTGTCATCACTTCAGAGACGTCAGGTGTGCGACTCCTAATGTCTTCGTGCTTACATCTCCTGGACTTGCTCTGCTTGGGTTGGTGGCTAGAGACTGTCTTTTGCTTCTTCGTCTTGACATATTCCTGGGTTCTACCAGACAAGTGGGTACTGAGGTCCCAGGCACTTCCCACATTGGCTACAGTTTCTCTGAAGCGAGACTGTTTGGTTCTTCTGGCCAGTGCTGGCTATGGGTATCTGGTGGTGGCCATTGGTTGTACTGGTGCAGGACTGGCTGCTGCTTTTCTCAGCCTGCACTGGCTCCATAATGACTGTCAGAGTCTGTGCAGGGGCAGGGCCAGCCACCGCCTCTAGGACTGAACTGGCTACTGGTGGGGAGCCTGTACAATGTCTGCTGGAGTGTGCGTGGGGGCGGGGTTGGCCGCTGCCTGCTGACCTCAGCTAGTTACCAGCAGGGAGCACCCACCATGGCTTCTGGAGTGCGTGTGGGGGTGGGGCTGGCTGCTGCCTGCCAACCTCAGCTGGTTACTTGTGGGGAGCCCCCATGATAACCACTGGAGTGCTTGCGGGGGCAAGGCTCAGTCCAAGCAGTTTCCATGGGTCTGCATCCAGCTAGGAGCTATTGGAGGAAGCCAGCAGCAGTTCTGGTTCCAGGCTTATCTAGCCCAATTCCAAAATGGATCCCAGCCAACCTCTCTCTCTTGTGGGAGGACTGAGTCCTCTGCACTCACCGCCAGCCAGTGCAGTCCTCTGCGCCTGCTGCTCCCCTCCACTGCCGTGTCTCTTTGCAGAGGCCTCTGAGGTCGCCAGCCACCACTGTCATCATGACTGTGTGTCCTCGGGTTCCAACAGCTCCTCTTGCACAGTGAGACTGGCTCTGGGTGCAGCTGCTGCCAGCTACCACCTTTTTCTTCTTTTTTTTTTTTTTTTTTGGCACCAGGAATAGAACTCACAGCCTCACACCTGCCAGGGCAGGCGCTTAAGCCACTGAGCCAAACTCCCAGCCCTAGTTTTTTTGAGGCAGGGTCGTACTATGTAGCTCAGGCCGGCCTTGCGCTCACGTTGTAGCCCAAGCCGGGCCTTGAACTCACAACGCTCCGCCTACCTCAGCCTCCTGAGTGCTGGGACCACCTTCTTCTTCATTTAAGTTTTTCTTTTTATTCTCCTTGTGAGCTTTAATTCACACTTCCTTCCTTCTTGTCTTCCCCATGATGCTATATTCCAGCTTCTGGAAGGTGACTCTCAGAGAGACTGTTTTCTCTGCTGCTTACTGCTCCACCATCTTGACTGGTTCCCCTTGATTCATGTTTTAAACACACCATTGGCTGCTATATAGAATTCTAGCACAGATCGTCCACGAACACATGTGAGTCCAGGTGGCAGGCGATGGTGGTGTTGGGCAGGTCCTGCAGGTCCGCCTCCTCCATCTAGCAGTTGATGAAGCTCTAGTTGCCACTACCTTCATCGGCCTCAGCTGCCCCGAAAAAGAGATAAGACTTTTATAGAGGTAATTAAGGTTATGTGAGGTCTTAATGTTGGTGTCCTAATCTGAGAGGGGTGGTTCCCTGTAAGAAGAGGAGGGAGAGAAATCTTTCTCTTTGTATTCAGGAGAGACTATCTGAGGATACAGCAAAAAGGCTACTGTTTACAGGACAAAAGAGAGCCCTCACAAGTTATCAGATTTGTCTGCACCTTGATCTTGGATATCTGGCCAGCAAAACAGAAAATAAATTTGTCTTGTTTAAGCTGCCCAATCTATAGTGTTTTGATATGGCTAACTGGGCAGATGAATTTCCACCTGCATTTTCTAGTCTTGGTCAGTGGCCAATATAGACAACAGTGTAACTGGGGAGACTTACACATCTTGGGTGATGGTAGAAAATATAGTTTAATAGGATGAGGAACATGGTATTGGGTGACTTCATGAGAGTAGGCATTTTAGCCAGGTGTGTTTGTACATGCTGTAATCCAAGCACTAGGAAGGCTGAGGCAGGAAGACAGCTCAGAGTTAGAGGCCAGCCTTGGCTACATAGTGAGGTCTTTAAACACACCTGTCTGAACTACATAGCAAGACCATGTCTTAAACCCCTCCACCCCCCAATAAAGAAAGTAGGCATTTAGAAATCATTGAGAGTTTTTGAATAGGAAAGTGTTATGATAAAAAGAGGATAAAAACATATTATAAAAAGATTGATTTCTTTGCTTAGTTTTATATACTGTCAGGCTCTAGTTAGTGTACTTTAGCAGCATGATTTTGTTTTCTAGGCATAAAGTGTAGTAATTCTCTTTATGAACTTTAAGTTAGATAATGGTAGTGAAGTCTACATATTAAGCTTTTCTGGCATTTTATTATTTGGCCTTAACCTCTTTTCCTTTTTACACATTCTTGTATGAATCACTCTATTACATGCTTTTGTTCTCCACTTATGCCCCACAGGGTTTTTGTTTGAACATGATCTTTCTTGTAGTTTTCTGCTATCATTTCTACTTTGAGAATTCTTTCAGCCTTTAGTGGTCAGATCTGTTTAACCTTTAATTTTATTCTTCCTTGAATCTTTTTATGATTTTTTTTCCTTTAAAATTTTTTTTTATTTTATTATGGATGATGATGTTCCTGCCTCAGCCTCCCAATTGCTGGAATTACAGTTGTGTGCCATCACACCCTGCTCAATAAGTTTATTTTATTGAGCCTACTAGACAAAAAAACACCTTTAATTATAATTTCTTCTGAGGCAGAGGGATTACTGTGAGTTCGAGGCCAGCTCCCTGGGCCATGTAGAAAGTTCAAGGCCAAGCCAAATTACATGGTGAGAAAAAAGAAACAAATATCACCCTCACCCTCACCCCCAAATAAAAAAACCCAAATAATTTATAATATAGAGAATTTTCATACACTGTGTCAGTCAGGTTAGGAAATATGCAAGTGTGAGGGCTTCAATATAGGGAATTAATGGCTTATGTAACCTTTGGAAGGATTCAAGGAGTGAAGGTTGGGGAAAATGTCACATTATTTCAGGCTGAAGCACTGGTGTGTATTATTTTTTCAGAGTAACTGGAAATCTTAAGAATTCTCTCACAAACTGGGTGGTTCTCAACAAACTGCTCACTTGGTTCTCAAGGAACTATTTCCTGGGAAGGTGCTTTTCTGCCCAAGTGTCTACCTTTACCTTCCTCCAGAGTTGAAACTGGAAATGTACTCATTTTTTTTCTTTTGCAATGCATGGGAAACTTTAAAAGCAGAAGCAGGGTTATTTAGTCAGCATGGTGTAATTTAAGACACATGTGTTTGAATTTTGTGACTGTCAAGCTGTTACATAGGTATCACCTTGATTTCATATGTAAGGAAACAAGTTCAGAAGTTTAGTCAAAACAATTTCTAATTGTCTGCATTGGTAATGAGGCCTAAGTTTAATATCTAATTTAGACACACTGAAAATTCTTAAATTTTGAGAAATTACACCATTCATGTCATTCAGTACACTACATTATTTTGCAGAACATTCTAAAAATTTATTCTTCAAAATGTTGAAGTTAAATGGGTTTCTAGGTTAATCTTGGTTTAACAAGAACTTTATATAACTAATTCCTTGCACAGTTTAGTTGATCAGTTCTTTAACAAATATAGAAGATGGAAATAATGAGTTTTTCAAAGAAAACTTATATGCTTCTAAGTCTACTACTCACGTCATGACAAGTAGGAAACACAGAGGAGGCGGGAGCTGGGCGGGGAGATGCCGTATTATATACCCTTCCTGGTGAGGCCTCTAGGGACCACCTCCAACCAGGCGCTGCTTCCTAAGAGACACTCAGCTTACTGAATATAATGAACTAATTCACTGATGACTGCAGTGCCCCTGTGATCCGGTCACCTTCCAGAAACTCTGCCTCTGAGTACGTGGGAGTTTTGGGGAACATTCTAGATCTAAATCTTAACAGCATTCTCCTAGGAATAGACATTAAAGATAGAGCAAATATTTTGCAGTTACTAAAAAGCTGCCATGAATAACCTTGTGCATGTGTATCTTTTTTTTTTTTTTTTAACTGTTGGAGGTACATTTTCACAGGAATTTCCTGGAGTTCAGATTTCTGGGTCAAAGATAAAGTTTCATGAAACATTTCCAAATTTTTGGCAGTAATGTGCGAGAGTCTCTTTTCCCACAGTATCACCAATATAATGTGGTATTATATTTTTAAATGTTTGACAATCTGAAATGGTATTTTACTTTTTCATAATAGGTTGAACATCTTAAGGACCATTTTTCTCTTTTTGTAATTTTCTGCCTGTATATTTTGGGTTTTTGGTCTTTTTTCTTTCAATTTTTAAGTTATTTACTAACTGTGATGTATAAGGCAAATTTTTTTGTAGCTTCTACATTACTTCTTGGGTTTGTTTACATATTTCTTGGTAAGTTAACTTTTTTCTTCTATGTGGTCAAATTTGTTACTCTTTTCTTTTATTGTGTCTTTCACTTATTCAAGACATACAAATCTTTCCTTCCATTCAGAGATGCCAGAATTCACTCTTTTCTTTTTTGTGGTACTGGGGTTTGAACCCAAGGACTGAGCTACATCCCCAGTACTTTTTTATTTTTAAAAATTTTTTATTTTGAGACAAGGTCTCACTAAATTGCTAAGTTGTTCTGGCTGGTCCTAAATTTGTGATACTCTTGCTCTGGTCTCCCATGATTTTCTTTCCTATTATACTTGATTTGTTTCTTTTCTTTTTAATATCGATTGTTTCTATATTTAGATTTCTTCTTAGAGGCATGGATCTACTTTCTCAAGTTCTAATTGGCTTTTGTCATATTGTATTAAAAAAATCTATCTTTATGCCGGGCATGGTGACACATGCCTTTAATCCCAGCACTTGGGAGGCTGAGGTAGGAGGATCATTGTGAGTTTGAGGCTGGCTTGGGCTACAACGCAAGCACAAGGCTGACCAGAGCTACATAATGCGACCCTGCCTCAAAAAAGTAGGGCAGGGAGTTTGACTCAGTGGCTTAAGCACCTGTCTGGCAGGTGCGAGGTTGTGAGTTTGATCCTGGGTACCACAAAAAAAAAAAAAAGAAAGTCCATCTTTGTCTTAGTAATTTATGATTTTTATGTCAAATTAATTTTTTTTGTTCCCTAGTCATTTTTGAGAATCTTTATTTTAAACTAACTGTAGATTAGCAGTAAAGTTAATCTAAACAAATATATAATTCTCTTAATTCTCTTATATTTCTCATGCTACTTCCTTTTTTTTTTTTTTTTTTCCCAAGACAGGGTCTTTACTATGTAGTTCAGGCTAGTCTTGAACTCACTGTGTAGCCCAGGCTGGCCCTAAGCTCATGGCGATCCTCCTGTTCCAGCCTTCCAAGTGCTGGGATGACAGGCATGTACTATCACTACTTCACTTTCTATAATCAAAAACAGCACATCAATATTGATACAGCACTGGTAGACCACAGATCTTATTTAAATCTCATCAATTTTTTCAATAGTGTCCTTTTTCCATTTCCAGGATTCAATCCAGGCTCTTACATTGCATTATTATCTGTCTGAGTCACCCTCAGTCTGTGAGGGTTCCATCTTTGCTCATCTTTCATGACCTTTACAGTTTAAAGAATTCTAGACATTTATTTTGTAGACCGTCTTTCAATTTGAGTTTGTTTGAGGTTTTGTCTTTGGAATGAGCCTTGCGTTTTTGGCAAGAATATCATATAAATGATGCTGTGTCCATTTTAATGTGTCATAGCAAGAGGTTCATGATGTTGCTGTGTCACTGTTGGTGTTAACCTTGATCATCTAGGTAAAGTGCCAGGTTTTGTCTGCGAGACTACTGTACTGTCTTTCCCTTTATAGTTAATATATATATCCAATGAGAGATTTTCAGGCTGAAAATATTCTACTTCTCAAACTTTGACCTACTAAATTTGACAATTTTCATTGGATCCCATCTGCAGTGATTACTTTGATGTCTGCTCAATAAGGTCTCAAATAATTTTTGTGTTTGTTATAAAATAGGGGTTTATGTTCATTTATTTTCATGTGGCAGTCTAGCACTTTCTTTTGTTTTTGTTTTTAGAGATAGGATCTTGGTACATAGCTTAGGCAGGCAATCTTACTGCCTCAGCTTCCCAAGTGCTCCTGTTTCGAGTATGTGCCACCACAGCCAGGTGTCTAGCACCATTTTAAAAAGAGTTTTATTTTCTTACTGCATTGTTTGGTACCTCTCCTAAAAACCAATTACTGTATTAATGTGATCTATTTCTGTATTGTCTCTTTGGTTTCATTTATTGCTGTATTTTTACACTAGTTCTACCCAATTTTGATTCTTGTGGTATGCCTTGAAATTGTTATTGTTTAAATTTCCATACGAATTTGAGAATTACTTTGACAGTTTCTTCAAAAAAACCTGTTGGGATTCAGTTGGGAATTCACTGAATCAATAGAATAGGAGAATTGACATCATAATAAGTTGAGTCTTTTAATTTATCAAGATGGTATACCTCTCCATTTATTTTTCTTTAGTTTCTTTCACCATTGTTATAAAGTTTTCAGTGTAAAGGTCTTATGTGTTGTTTGAGTTAGTTAAAACTGATGTTATAGAGAAGGTGATTTAAACAACATACTTTTTTTTCTCATAGTTGTGGATCCTGTGTTTTTGGGTTCCGGTGAAGGCTATCTTTCTGGTTCACAGATGACTTTTCTCATTGGGTGAGAAGTAGTGAGAGGCCAAGAAAACTGTGTTTTCTTTTTCTTTTTCTTTTTTTTTTTTTTGGTCTATGTGAGACAAGGTCTTGCCATACAGTTCAGGCTGGCCCTGAGCTCACTTTGTAACCCAGGCTGGTCTCAAACTCACAGTGATCCTCCTGTTTGAGCCTTGTGAGTGCTGGGTTTACAGGCATGTGCCACCACATCTGGCTCTTGTCTTTTCTTATATGGGCACTAATCTCATCATGAAGTTTTCTCTTTTATGACCTAATTACTTCCCAAAGGCCCTACCACATTATGGATAAGTTTCAACACATTAATTTTGGGGGGAGATACAAAAACTTAACACCTCTTTTGTTAAGTTTACTTCCACATTTTGATACTATTGAAAATGGAATTATTTTAAAATTGATTTTCCAGTTATTTGTTGTTGATGTATAGAAGTATAATTGATTTTATATATTGTATATTTTGTACATATTATGTATTTTGTATTTTTTGTATCTTGTATATTTTATATATTTAGTTTGTATCCTGTATTCTTGCTACTTTTATTAGTTCTGATGTTTTGAAGATCCCTTAGGACAGTGATGGTGAACCTTTTAGAGCTTTCAATGATAATAAACAGCCCATTGTGGCACACGTGCCATAGGTTAGCCACTACTGCCATAGAATTTTCCATGAAAGCAATCATATTACCTAAAAAGTGAAGACTTCAATTCTCTCATTTGAACTGTGTGCTATTTATTTAGTTCTCCTGGCTCATTATGTGTAGAACTTCACTGTTGAACAAAAGTGGTGAGTGGTCATTCTTTCATTTGTCTCTAAGTTAGGAAAGGTGTTTTTAGTCTTTCACTGTTAAGTGTTTAAATATGATGCTAGCTGTAGGTTTTTGTGGTTTCCTGCATTAAAACTGAAAAAGAATCCTTCTATATTTTATTTGCAGAGATTGTTTTAGAATCAATCAATGTTGATTTTTGTCAGTGTTCTTATTGAGATGTTTATAATACCTTTTTGTTTTCCTTCATCTCTTGATTTATTGTCTGACTTTGTGTGATTTTTAAATTTTCTAGCAGAATTAAAATAATGTAATCTATTATGTCATATTCAAAAGACCCACTGTATGTAGATAGCATTGAGGGATTTAAAGTGACAGATTTCATCATGTGCTAGGCATTCCCAGACACATATTGCCAGTTGCTGTTCACTTGCTGAGTTGTTTTGAATAAATTTTTTTCTTTATTAGAGGCATATTTTACTTTTCACCCAAATAATCAAATTAAAAACTTTTTTTGGGTGTGACATGAGATAATCATTGCCTCAGATGCCTCTTAAAATTATACACAAGTATAAAAAGTGTTA
>RJWM01013641.1:41397-52842 GCA_004363535.1 Dasyprocta punctata
TATTTTTTTTTTTTTTTTTGAGCTTGCTATATAGTTCAGGCTAGTTTTGAACTCATTATATAGCCCACTCTTGCCTCAAACTTGTGGCTATCCTCCTGCCTCAGCCTCCCGAGTGCTGGGATTACAGGTGTATGCTACCACACCTGGCCAAAAGAATCATTTTAAATTATGATTTCTTTATACTAATATGATAATACACTTGTGACTTTACATGTATTGTATCAGATTTTAGTGATTTGACAGACATTTTGGGGTTGTTTTTGACACAGGGTCTCACTATGTAGTTTAGGCTAGCCTTGAACTCACTGTGTAACCTTGGTTGACCTCAAACTCAAGGCAGTCTTCTACCTCAGCCTCCTGACTGCTGGGCATGTATTACCACATCCAGCCTGGCAGTCTTAAAAATGGTTTTATTCTCATTTTTTCCATGCTTTTACTCAAGGAACAGAGGGCAGCATTTCTGATCATCTAACTTTGTCTGGTTATCCTTTTTTGAATATTAAAGAGAAAGATTGGGTTGCATTTTAACAGTGTAGTACTGTAATGTAGTACTGTAATTTTCAATTTTTATCCCATTTAGCAATAAAGTTTTAAAATTTTAATAATGTTTTAAAATTAAAACAAATTAATTAGTGTCCTTAAAATTCTAAGATTACTATTCTATTTCATATACAGGTGACCATTCAAATAATCAACATTCATGTAAGATCTTAGTAGTGAATAATCTGGGAATCACATTTAATTTTATTTGAATTGTCTAGTCTTATTTTTGTAATGCTTTCCTCTTTATAGCTCTATATTAATTTTTATAGCTATTTCTAATCACTGAATGAGGTCAAAACCCTTTTAGAAATCATTTGTTTGTAATTCATTAATTTGTCCACAAACAGGAGGAAATCATTCATTGGTGCTTCATTAGAAAACTATTGACGGCAAAGTCCCAGTGTATTTGTGTCAACCTAGATATAGACTTAAGTGGGGATTTTATACTTAGGAATCCTTTACTTTTGAAATAAGTTGAGTTTGACTTCTGAAATATCCAGATACCTGGGAAATAAATGATTGAGAAAAGAGGTGGTTTAAGGAAAACAAGTTTCCATTTATTTTTTCTCATTTGTGCTTTGGTTTTTATTGTAAATAAATTAAATGTACTTTTCATATACAAATATAATGTGAAAACCAAATTTATTATTTGAAGTCCAAACTGCCCATGAAACAGTTATTAAATTTAAATTAAGGAACACTTTAATGAACATTTTACTATCTAATTATGAAAAACATAGAAACCTATACTGTTGATTTTCTGCTTTTATTTTATTCATTATTAAAGTGTTAATCATTATTTTATCTTATACCTGAAAATAAGAACAAAATATACGCTTAGAGAGCAATTATTTATTTTGTTGAGGACATATCTTAAAAGTCAAGAAGTGAAGCTGCTTGGTAATGCTATAAATTTGAAACTGTCCTACAGCAAGACAGTACGATGCAAATATGACTTAATAAGATCACAAACTGAATTTCAGTGAAACAACCAAGATTTACATTAAATTAGGAATTTTAAAACTGATTTAGTTTGTTTTACTGAGCATTTGCTTAATAACATTTTGCCTTCTTGCAATCTTTTTAAAGACAATAATTCGTCTGTGAAATGCAGGCACATCTTCAGTGGAAAAATTGAAAGCAACAGCTCACTTTCTGAAACCACACATATAGCGATATAAAGAAATATTTCAGCTCTACAAAATTTAATAAATCATCCCATTTCCTAATTTGATCATATTAGATGCTGATGTGGAAGAAGCATTTCAAATACCATCTCCTCATTAATATACATCAGTCTGGGGAATAGAATGGAATACTTATGCAGAGATGTCACAGTTACTGTTTCTTAGTTTACTAAGTGGAACAGGTTGATGTGATACTGGGTGCTATTTGTCAATGTCTTGTTAAAATGGTTTGGGTCGAGTTATGGAGTCCAGAAAGACGGCGGCTGATAAATCAAAAGTGGATTGAGTGGACAGGAGGCAGTGATTGATACTGTGACAGGATATGAAGAAAGGAACCTTGATACAAGCATGCATGATATTGAATATGAGAAAGAAAATGGCCCTGGAGTATGGATATTATTCAAGGAAATGAGAATAATATCAGCCTGAAAATATTGCTGGGTGAAGATTAGGATAGTTCTTATTAGAGCATAATACTTTGCTGGAATGGTAGGGATAAAATTATGTAAAAATTTGTGTGTGAAGAATATTTTAACCTCTGGCTGAAGACTCTTGAATGATTATTTATTGTTTAAGGTAGTTTTAGCCTCATTTTCCCCAGCTAATTACTAAGCCATATGATTATAAACACCATAAGTCTAATAAAATTAAAATACTTAAGATTATCTTAAAATACATCTCATCACATCTTGATTTTATAGAATAATAGTATGCAGAGACTGAACTTACATGTGTAAATAGTGTTTTCCTGTTGGTTAGTTTTGACTTATAAAATTACATTGTTAATTATAGGTGAAAGATCTGCATTGTGTAGTTTTCAGCATCTTTTAGATTAGTCATTTTGAATGGCAAATAGAACATCCTTGACAGAGCCATTTCACAAAGATCAAGGCTGTATATATTGAATATTCTTTTACTGAATTATCAGTGAAATGTTAGTTGATGTCAAGGAGTTATGGGTGGGAATCTTTCAATTAGTTTGACTTTTGTCCTCTACAGTGTATAACTAGGAAGAAACTTTCTTGTGCTTTTTGTTGGAAAAGTTCTGTATCTAACATTAGAAGCTCTTTGGACAGATATTTGGTTAACTTTTAATTACGTGGTTTGTGAGAGACAAAGAGCCAAATAATTGCAGCTATAATATTTGATTACTACATACAATGTCTTTTCTTTTTAAGTACTTAATACTTTATGGCACAATTTATATCGTTTCTAATGAAAAACATTTGAAATGAGGCACTATGAAATATATGTTTAGGTGATTAAAATCAGTAGTAATGAATGTATTGGCAATTTATTTTCTAACCCTTTATAGAAATTCTGGTAGATATGAATAATCTTACATTCTTTAAAAGTAATTTAATTAGATAAAAGTTGTTGGTTTTGAGGTAGCACATCAATATGTGATGAGTAAACTGAATACTATAATATCAGAACTTAGTATTAAGTTCTTAACTGTGATACTTACTGCCACAAGTTGTTTGATCAGGTCCAGAATGTGATTTGAATATTTAAGGAAGAAGAACAGTTGTTTCCTGATTAGTACATTCCTTACAGTTTTCTGGAGTTTCTCCTCCAGTTGTTCTTCACATAGTAGGCAAAATACAAATTTGCTAGTGTATCTCCCGTGTTTTGGTGGTTTGGAATTAAACCCAAAATGTTGATAGCCTAAATCCCTCTATGGTCTGGCTCCTCCCTCCTCAATCTCAAATTTTCAATCCTGATCATATTTGTCATTTTTTATATCTCCTTTTTCTGTCTCAGGGCCCTTGAACATGTGGTGGCTTCTGCTCAAAATGTACTTTGATTTTCATGTACTTCATTTTTTCTGCTCACTTATAATCGCTTACTTATCTTTCAGGTCTTAAAAGCATTTCCTTGGAAGGCTTTCTTTGTCTATACATACATGGATATATTAGTTCATCCATTATAGTACTGATAGTGCAAAACCTAGGATATTAGCAAGTGGACTAAGACTGATTTTATTTACTGTTATAGAAAAAGCATGGGTATGAATTCATTATTATTTTTAATCTGTGGAATGAAGTTAACACTTAATAATGACACTCTGTATGACTCTGTATCATAAAGAAACGCTGAAAATAGTGGAAGTTGTGTTTGTTTATTTATTTTGGTACCAGGAATTGAACTCAGGACCTTGCACTTGCCAGGCAGGCACTTATGGTGCTGAGCTATATCCCCAGCCCCAGGAGGTCTGTTTAAAACAAATTAGAAATAGCGCTTAAAAGCCAGATGTGGTGGCACATGCGTGTAATTCCAGCACTTGGGAAGCTGAGGCAGGAGGATCACCATGAGTTTTAAGGCTAATCTGTACTATACAGTGAATTCAAGGCCAGCCTGAATTAACATAGTGAAAACTTGTCTCAAAAACAAAACAAAACAAAACACCTCCAAAGAAGCAACAACAACAACAGCAAAAACAAATAGCATTTAAAGAGCTCTGGGTCAACCTTTTGAATCTCATTGTTCTTACTTATGAAATAAATATTGAACTCATTCTAGTTTTAATTTGTTTCTAAACTGCATGCAAATTTATGATATATAGTCAAATAAATGAAAAGCTTTTTGAAAAACTGTTTTTCACTTTTGATTTTCTTGGAAGGATTTTTCTGTTCTTTTCTGTCTTGGTAGTATCTAGGATTTGGCATGGCCTCATGCATGCTAGGCTAGTGGTTGGCCACTAAGCTGTCTCCATCTTACTCTTGACTTTTGTTTTTTATTTATTTTTTATTTATTTTTTTTGTATTTTTTTAATTTAAGCGAAGAAAAAACAGAAAAAAAGACATATAAAACAAAGACAACAAGCAAAAGAGACAAACAAACGATTAGAGTAAATACACAACAGTAACATTGCAGGTTTACAGAATCGGATGATAGAAACTTGACAATGGTTGCAATATTGCGTGACTTTTGTTTTTTAAATTAATGAAGGTATCTGCTATTATACTATGTTCAAAGAATTTCTAATTAAACCTTATGTTGCAAAGCTTGGCAACATTGTTCTTTGTAAGTCTCAGTGTTAACTTTCATTGATACTGCCTAATTGCCTACTTGGTCAACTTTTAAGTTGCTGCTTTTTTTGAAAAAGCAGTTGATTTTACATAATGATCACATTCATCAGAGAATTTATACCTGTACATGATATATCTTGATTATTTTTTCTTTCTCCTACCCTTCCTTCAACTTCTCTTCCCTTTTTTATTTACTACAAAAGCTTTGTTTCCATTTTTTCGTTTTTTCTTTTTTTTTTCTTTCTTCCTTTCCTCTTTTCCCTTCCCTGGTTCTTCTTTACCATTTGAATATTTTCTTCCTATTTCACAATATCATGAATCATTGTTGGACTTTGCCAGATGTTTTTCCTGGATTTATTGAGATGCTTATGTGGTCTTTGTCCTTGGCTCTCTTAATATGTTGTATTACATTTACTGATTTGTGTATGCTGAACCATCCCTGCATCCGTGGGATGAATCCTACTTGGTCATGGTGTATGAGGCTCAACATTAAGTTGTTAATTTGGGCTCATTCTTTTTTTCTGGTATGGGAATTTACCTCTATAAATTTCCCTCGTAGGACTGCTTTCATTGTGTCTCGTAAATTCCAATATATTGTATTGGAATTATTGCTTAATTGTAGAAGCTATCTAATTTCTTCTATAATTTCATGTGTGACCCATTGCTTGTTCAGGAGGGTGTTATTTAATTTCCATGTGTTTATGAAGTTTTTATGTTTTTTTTTTCTTGGCCATTGATTTCCAGTTTCACTGCAGTGTGGTCAGATAATATGCATGGGATAATTTCAGTTCCTTGTCATGCATTTAAGCATGTTCTGTGAACTAGTATGTGGTCTATTTTGGAGACAGTCCTGTGTGCAGCTGAAAAAGAATGTATATCCTGATGTGGGATGGAACTCTGTAGACATCTACTAAGTCCATTTGTTCAAAAATTTGGTTCAGTTTTAATATTTCTTTTTTTTTTTATTTTTTCCTCTTTCTGAGATAGGGTCTTGCCATGCAGTTCAGGCTTGCCTTGAACTCACTTTGTAACCCAGGCTTGTCTCCAACTCACAACCATCCTCCTGCCTCAGCCTTCTGAGTGCTGGGATTATAGGCATGTGCCACCACGCCCGGCTTTCAATTTTAACATATCAGTGTTGATTTTTTTTTTTTTTGTCTAGTTGTGACAGTGGAGGTATTGATGTTCCTCCTTACAATTGTATTAGCCCATGTATTAGTACATTAGTATTGTTTGATGTTTCATGTCTGTTAATATTTGTTTTATATAGTTAAGTGCACTGGTTGTTGCATATATGATTGTTATTTCTTCTGCTTGGATCGATCTCCTGGATCTTTGTTCTTGATTCATTCTGCCAGTTTGTTTCTTTCGATTGGTGAATGGAGACTGTAACATTGATGATTATAACTGTTATATATTGACTTATCCTTGTCATGCTATTTTTCTGTTGTCATTACCACCACCACCACCACCCCCCCACCCCCCCACCCCCCCACCCACCCCGCCGCCATTTAATTGCTTGCCTTGCCTAGTGGATTCATTCTATTGTGGTCATGGAATTGTAGTCATTGTTATCTCTTTGTCGAATGTCCTTCAGAACATTTTGGAGGGCTGATTTGGTTTCTTATGATGTTTTTTCATGGAAGTCTCTTTTTTTCCTCTGTCAGTTTTGAAAGATAGTTTTTCAGGATACATCAATCTGGGTTGGAGGTTGTTTTCTTTTTTTTGGCACCTGGGCTTGAATTCATAAGCTCACGCCTGCCAGACAGGCGCTTAAGTCACTGAGCCAAACTCCCGGCCCTGGTTTTTTGAGGCAGGGTCACACTGTGTAGCTCAGGCCAGCCTTGCGCTCATGTTGTAACCCAAGCTGGGCTCGAAGTCACAACACTCCTGCTACCTCAGCCTCCCGAGTGCTGGGATTAAAGGCGTGCGCCACCACACCCGGCTGGTTGTTTTCTTTTAGGGCTTCAAATACTTCATTTCAGGCTCTCCTTGATTTAAGGATTTGTATTGAGAAGTTTGCTGTGATTTTGATGTCCTTTCCTTTATAGGTGATTTGTTTCTTTTCTCTAAGAGATTTTAATAATCTGTTCTTGTGTTGAATTTCTGGAATTTTGACTGTCAGATGCCTTGGTTTTGATTTTTTTTTTTCGTACCGGGAATTGAACTCAGGCCCTCATGTCTGCCAGGCAGGCACTGCGCTGCTGAGTTATATCCCCAACTTGGGAACTTTTTTGTCATTTCTTTTCTAAACAGGTGTTTTATGTCATTTACACTATCTCCTACTTTTTCTTTGAGTTCAGTCAATCTTGTGTTATTCTTCTTTGCATCTTCCAGCAGCTTTTGGATTGATTTTGTGTGGTCCCTTGGTAGTTTTAAGAAATCTTTCTTTTGCTGATTGCTAAGACAGTCCTGGCTTTTATATCTGATGTTTTGCCTACCCACTGGCTCATTCTGCTACATATAATTTCAGTGGAATTTTTAATCTCCTGGATATCTGTTTAAATCTGTTTCATGCATTCCATTTCTTCTTATCTTGGGTATACATTGTTTACTTCATTTTTGTAAGTGTCTGTATTTTTTTTATTTGTATCTGCTCTAGAGTTAATGTGTCTTTCATTATTGTCACCATCTCTGTAGTTATCTGAGAAAGTATTTTTGGTCTGATTTTTTTTTTTCTAGAGCTTCATTCATCTGCTTTGTTACTGCCTCTGTTACCACTTCAGAGAGTCCAGGTTGGTGACTTTCAAAGTCTTCTGCCTCATTGCCCCCTGGGTTTCCCTTTGGCAAGCTGGAAGTCTGGGGTTGCATGTTGTTTAAGTGTCTTCTCATTTTGTTTTCCTTTTTTTTTTCTTTCAGTTTAATTCCTGGGTTGATGCTTGCAAATTGCTAATGGCAAGTAGTTTTCTTGCTAGTGGTTAGATCACTTGAGAAATGACTACTTCCCAGAGATGTCTTCCATGCGTAGCTGGCTTTCGGGTTTTGAGTCTGTTGCAAGATCCTATCTCTTCACTGGATGGGGGAAGAGAAATTACTACCTGTTTGGCCTAGCCCTTTATTCTTTTGCACTGGACTATAGCATTTTTTGTGACCTTTAGGCAATCTCAGTCTTGCCTTACCAGGAAGTAAAACTGATTAGAAGAATTATGTCACCTTGGCTAAAGAAGTATAATCAGTAATAAACATAGCACCAAACAGCCTAGAAAGTGACAAACTTTGGTAACTATTAATTTGCTACCTTTGTTACATAACAAAGTCTAAAATGAAGAAGAAAATTGTATACAGTAAATATGCTCTCAGTGTGGCAATTTTACCCTCAGGGGAGAAAATTTAAAAGGGGCTGGGGGAAAAATAGAGAAATAGAAGAAGGTGAAGAGATCAGAAGCAAGGCTGTAGGACCAAGGATGATTTCACAGATTTTGGCAAAGTAGTAAAGAAGACAGCAGGAAAAGAGAGAAGGAAGAAATAAAACAAGAACAGAACAGCAACAACCCAAAAGCTAGAAGCAGTGTTCACACTCATATAAAGAAGAACAATCAAGAAAAAAAGAAAACAATGCAAAAATGAAAACAAAAACAAGAAAAGAATAAAAGGAAAACAGAAGAAAAAAATTGTCCAATACATGTCTCTGCTCTCACTGGTAGACAAAATGGGCAGACAGAGTCCAGATCTGTGTTGATTAATTCCTGCAAGGCAGCCATAGCTTTATGGTGGGGTGGTGGATAATCCCAGCAAGCCTGCACCTTTAGTTCCACTGAAGTTCAGGCTGGTTTCTGGGTGTGAGGTTGGAACCTAATTTGTTCATCCTGTAACACTCCTGTTTGCCTCCTGCTGGCTTGAACATGGCTGTTTGACCTCCAACCAACTTGAACTTGGCAGCCTCTTTCTGACACTGGAAGCCAGAGGGAGCCAGCCTGCAGCTGCTGAGTTGTGAGTCAGTTGGCACTCTCTACGATGGCTACCAGTCAGTCACCATCTCCTGGGGAACGTTTGAACCTGAATAATTCACCAGCCCCTTCAGTCCCCTCCATCTGCTGCTCCATTTCACTGGTGCATTTCTCCATGGGGGCTTCTAGGGTCACTGTTTGTCTGCAAGTTTGAGCCACCCCTCCCATGCAATGAGTCAGGGTTTGGAGAAAGTGCTGCTTGCCACCTCCTTGTTCTTCCCTGAAATCTCTCTCTTGATTTTCTCAGTGGTCTTCAATTCTTACTTCATATCCTTCCTGGGTTCTGGAGACCCACTTGCCTCCTTTTCTTCTGCTTGTTGCTGTATTCCAGCATCTGGACACCAGATCTTGGAGAAGTCTTTCTTTACTGTTCACCACTCTGCCATTTGCTGAGGAGAGATAGGAACCAGCAAGCTGGGGTAACTCCTCTAAGTGGCTGATGAGCGGGTCAGGATGCAGGAACTGTAGTATAACTTTGAACTGGTGATTCCTTTGCCCCCTGCCTTGCCTTTGTTGCTCAGAATTGCTTTTTCTATTCTGTGTCTCTTCTGGTTCCAAATGAATTTTAGGATCGTTTTCTCTAGTTCTGTGAGGTAGTCTATTAGTATTTTGATTGGGATTGCAATAAATCTATATAACAGTTTTGCAAGTGTGGCCATTTTCACTGTATTGGTTCTGCCTATTGAGGAACAAGGAAAGTCTTTCCATTTTCTGTATCCTCTTTGATCTCCTTTTTTAGATCTTTGACTTGATTGACTCCTAAGTATTTTGTTTTTCTCGATGCTGTTGTGAAATGTGTTGTTTCCCTAATTTTTCTCTCAGTGAGTTTGTTGTTTGTATATAGGAATACTAGTGATTTTTGAATATCGAGTCTGTATCCTGTTATGCTACCAAATTTGAGATATAATGTGTTCCTTTCAGATAAGGAAACTGACTAGAGAAGTTGCTGTCAAGGTCACAAAGTAGTGTTGCAGAAATTATTCTTCAAATGTGTATGGATTTTATGTTTGTTCTTTATGCTACATGGTAGTTTTCCTTTTCCTGTCTAATTTCTAATTAACTGAAAATTATGTGAAGTCAACAGAAGTGAGAAAATTCTGGAGAAGCAAAGCTGGGCAACCTTGTTCTTGAATAGATAGTCTGAAAGTGAGATGTGTGAGGATAATGATTTGAGTGTAAAATGATTTTTATATATATACAAGGGGTTATCAATACCAGTTTTTAAAATCTTATCTGTTTTTGTAAAGATACAATTAATTGTGTATTTCTGTGATTCTTTAGGTAGTAACACGTTTATAAAAGTCATTTACAATAAAGAAGCAGTCCAGATCATGGGTCTAACCTGGATGTAGTAAATTTTTTTTAGGTTACCATTTATTTTTATTGATACTTCTTTGGAACTAGAAGCAGTTTTGTATTGACATTCAAAACAGATGAACTTTGGCGTAGTAATTCTTTTGAATTAATGAGCTCATTTAAAATACAGGGTATTCTCCTTTTACTCTATCCCTACTTTTCTGTCATGTTGCTTAATTAGGATTTTTTGGTTTATATCAGAAGACAAAAGCAGTATTAGTTATGAAAGTTAAGTATTTGTTATAAAATTCCCCAGTTTTTGATAAGGTATTGTGATTTACATTAAATGAGATATTTAATATAGGTCTGTAATCTTGAATATTGATCTGATTATATAATGGAATGCTATTCTTTTAGCTACTTGCTTTGTTTTTTGGAACCAGGAGTCAAATTCAGGACTTCATACTTGGCCAGGCAGGCACCGTGCCACTGAGCCCACTGGCCCACTACTTGGCTTTAAGATGATGCTCTTAGAGTTTCTAAGCATTTTAGATCAGTTTTACACTTTAAAGTCAAAATTTGTTGTTTGGGTTAATTTATTGGCCTTACCTTCAAAATTAGTCAATTCAGAATATCTACATTCCTAGGTGGCAGAAGAACTGTATTGTTCTCTAATGATGAAGTAGATGGCTTTTTTTTTTAATATGCTAGTGATTGAACTCAGGGCCTCACACATTGTAAGTAAGTGTTCTATCACTGAGTTATATCCCTATCTCTTTTTATTTTATTCTGAGATAGCATCTCACCAAGTTGCCCAGAATGGCCTCAAACTCAAAACCCTTCTACTTCAACCTCTCAAGGATTTGGGGTTACAGGTGTATACTGTGTGTCGATTTATATGACTTTTTCATTAAACATTTCTCTTCAACTTTTTATTTTTTAATTAATTAATTTTTTTATGGTACTGGAAATCAAACTCATGACCTTGCACTTTCCAGGTAGGCATTGTGCCACTGAGCTATATCCCTGGCCCTCTCTTCAACTTTTTAACTGCAGTACCATTCTAGTTCTCAACTCACATTTGAGTGTTTTGTGATCAGAATTAGGCCCCAGTTTTTCACCTAGTATGGCCTTATGGTTGATACATTGTGTCTACTTGAGAAGATTAGAAGTTTAACTGAGGGACTCAGCAGGGAGATGGGATCCTTACTTTGTAAATAACCTTATCCTGTGCAAGAGGAGGGAACAGAGATTCTGTGAGTGCTACACAGGCCCTAAAGGCAGGGTGGTAGGGGCCTGTGTACAATACAAGGGAGGAGAAGAGGCTTGTTTTTCCCCTTTTGCTCTGACTGCTGCCTTGAAGTGTTGCCCCAGTGCCATGCCACCCTTTTGAAACTTCCAAAAACTATAAGCTAAATAAATCTTTCCTTCCTTAATTTT